>WHYT01017369.1:261851-290066 GCA_009806455.1 Tetrax tetrax | reverse complement strand
ACGCAGATGCTGAGAGGGCTGGAGCAGCTCTGCTGTGAGGCCAGGCTGGGAGAGCTGGGGCTGTTCAGCCTGGAGAAGAGGAGGCTCCGGGGAGAGCTGAGAGCGGCTCCCAGTGCCCAAAGGGGGCTGCAGGGAAGGTGGGGAGAGACTCTTCAGCAGGGCCTGGTGGGACAGGATGAGGGGTGATGGTTTCAAAATAGACGGAGGTAGATTCAGACTGGATATAAGGAAGAAATGTTTTACCCTGAGGGTGGTGGAGCACTGTCCCAGGTTGCCCAGAGAGGCGGTGGATGCCCCATCCCTGGAAACATTCCAGGCCAGGTTGGCCGGGGCTCTGAGCAACCTGATGTGGTTGGAGATGTCCCTGCTCCTGGCAGGGGGTTGGACTGGGTGGGCTTTGAAGGTCCCTTCCAACCCAAACCCTTCTGGGATTCTGTGATTCTACGAAATGAGGCACAGAAGAAGCATCTGTAGGGATAACTCTGTACCCTTAGGTAGGCTGAGGGAGACCAGTTGTCCCAGTCTGTCCTGGGATATGGCTCCCAGTATCCTGCTTGGAAGCACCCTTGTTATTCCCTCTGCGTTTCTCTTTGATTTAACGTGTGACATTTTACATAAATTAAAAAAAAAAATCACTACCATGCTATGGTAATGTGCATCTTGTATTTAATGGTATCGAATGTATTGAAGCGAAGCGTCGATAACTTTTATTTTATCCTCTGTTGCTGTAACGAGAATTGGATAAAAGTGACTGATTTGGCACCATTTGAGGCAGGGGGAGAAAAAAATCTTTCTTCATGTCAAGATTTCATGCGTTTTTTCTTTTGATACGGTGCTGTGAATAATGCAACACTTCTGTCCTACATTCTTTAGTTAAGTTTTTAGAAATTATTTAAAACTCAGAAGCAAGAAAAAATAGCAGGCTTAATTGCCCGTTACCCAAATCAAACTTGGAAATGGCATTATGAAGACAGTGGGGAAGAAAAAAAAGGGCAGTGTTTGAGAACATAACTTCACGTCTGGAGTTGATGGAAATGCTACAAGTTCCTTGGATAACTCGAGAATTAACAAAACCCGGGGGAATTTCCTTTTCTCTTGCAATGGCTTCTGATTTGTACGAGATCGTTCCCCTCGATGAAATTGCTCATAATTTATATATGTGAGTGTTCACTCTGTTGAGTTCAGTTTTAGGACTTTCAAACCCAAGCTACTGCTGATGCTGTGGTTTTGCCCAGAAATCTTCTCCCAGGAGTTGGATCGTTGCAGTTGACACCAATTTCACGGCAGCTTTAGCCCTAGGCCCAGGATCTGGGAATCTCTACTCACCATTCTGTGATTTGGGAATCTCTTTCTCACCATTCTGTGACTCTCTGACGTTAAGTCAAAACAAATGCCCGGGTTCGCGGTGAGCTCAGCCTCTGCTTTGCACAAACGAAGCCATTGGCAGGGGGTAGCTGTTTGGGAGAGACGGGGATGCGAGGGTTAACGGTGCTCATCCTGTGAGGGGTTGAAGGGGACAAGTGCATTAGTTATTCTGTAGGGGGAACAATTTTAATCTTTATTTTCTAGTAGGGTGGTGTGCGTCATCCCGCCTTTGCCGCGTGCCTTGGACGCGAGAGGCAACAAGCAGCACTAGAGCCTCGAAATTCAATAATGGCATTTTTAATGCAGTCTTTTCCTCATTTTTCTCCCTTAGTGCCTGCTTTTTCATATTTTTCTTCAGTTGAAAAAGCCCTTCTTGACCTCTCTCTGACTCTTCAAGCATCATGCCCTGGGCTATTCTTCCCCAAAAAACCCCCGTTGCCCAATACCTCGGGGCTCTGGTGTGCGTGCTCACAGCTCCGTTGCTTAACGATGTTGAACCAGTGGCAAAATTGCTTCATTTTGCCTTATTTTTGGTAAAGAAACACAACGTGTTTGTTTAAATATTGGAGGATTCGCGTAGTTGGAGAAGATAATGGCTTCCAGGATGCTACTTAGATATAGCTGCGTGCCGTACCCCCATCCGCGTGCTGCGTATCTCGGATTAAATACCTGTACGGGCATTTATTGTGTAAATTATTTATTGTGTAAATATCTTTGCTCTGGATGAACAGAAATCTCCTGTGAAAAACCGTAAAAGCACCTTCTTGGATATTATTTTTATTCCTGGAACATCTGAATAATTGTAGTTTCCTCGGGTGGAAGAGGGCAATTTGTTTACAAATGGCGAGACTCGCTGTAGATGATTAATAGCCAAGCTGAAAAGTCCTTTTTCTTTTTTTTATAAACCTTAAACTTTGAAAAATGCAGACACCTGACCTTTCTTTCCCCACTTTTGAAGGCTTCAAAACAATTTATGGTTGTCTTCCAATTGCAGACTTTTTGCTTTTTTTTTTTTTTATTTTTTTTTATTAGAGTGAAAAGAAAAAGTCTCTTTTTTCCCCCCTCTGTCATATATATCACAAAAATAAATGGATTTTTGGTAGTAAACAGTTATTTTCTAGGAATATGTGGCCTTAGCATATGGCACTTTGTTATAACACGGGCAGTTTGTAGCAGAAAAGGATAAAATGTTCATTTATTTTTATTTAGGAGACTAAAACGCGCCAAAACACCCATAGAATAACTTGCGAGGTGCCGTCCGCGTTCGGCTGCTCCTGCCAACGTTTGGGGTCCAGTCCTCTCTTCCAGCCCCAAACTGGGTCAATGGGGAATTTGGGAGGAGAGGGAAGAGCATCTTCCCCAGTTTTGGGTCTCGGAGTGTCTTGCCCGGTGATTATCTGGGAGGTACTCAAGTTGCTGGTGGTTTTAATCTTCATGGATTAACTCCGCTCGTTAAATGCCGTTAAATCCTCAAGGAGGGTGGATGGCGAGTCTGTAAGAAGCGGATGAAATTGCTGGGATCTACACCGCAAGCGAGAGAGTAAAAAAAGGGAATTTATGGTCATAGAGGAGAAGAACCAAAGAAAATCCCCAGCCGCCCAACCTCTGGTATGATTTCTCAAGAGGTTTGAAATGTCCGGAGGAAAAGGAATGCGGTTTGGGGTCCACACTCCTGGCGTGGCCGAGGAGGGGAATGAGCCGGTGGTGGGCATGGGTAGTGCTTGGAGACTCCAGTCTTGCATCTCCTTCTCTCTTTCTTCTTTTCCTTCCCTTTTTTTTTTTTATTTCTGGCAAAAAAAAATAAGGATTTCTTTTCCATCTTGAAGTTGGCTCACTTTCTGGTAGTGTTTTGGCTCCTTCAGGAGTATCCTCTATGTCATTCAAACGTAAAGCTTGTGTCCTTGGGAGATTTCTGCCTGAAACCAGTAGCTCAGGTAACGAGAACTGTAATTAAGGTCACTTGACCTTATCTCTTCCGAAACCATTTCCAAGTGCTTATGATTTTGATGACTTATCCACTTCATCTAAAATGACTCATTGCGATTGCTGGCCTACAAGTGATTTATTTTTTTTTTTTTTTTTTTCCCCCCCCAACTCAAACTACTAATCCTGTTTCAAAGGAGGAGATTGCTTTGCCCGTAAGTCCGGAGACGGACTTGTTATCCGCCCGAATATCTGTCCTAGCGCCGTTGAGTTACGTAGGGGCTTTCAAGGTAGGGGAAAGGAGCAGGAGATCAGAGAGCTGGAGAAAATAATACTGGATTTAGAAGTTACAAATAGGTAGGTGAGGGTTGAATTAAGGTTTCGTTGGTGTTTTTCAGCTCTGGTGTTTTCTAAATCCTGCGTACTTGATATTCCTTCCCTGTTTGGGATTTAGCGTATTAATCCATAGAAGATGTATAAAGTGACAACTCCAATTTCAGTTTGGTTAGAAAAATACTGGAGGTTCTTTTTGCGTAGATAATGTCAAATCTAAACCACGTCAAATGGATTCTTCTTGCATATTGTGTGTCCGGAACTCGAGATGGCTTTGCCATATGTATGTTCTTGTCATATGTATGTAAGGTATTTATATAATATTATTAGATGATAAATTGCTATTATATAATATATGTATGCTATAGATGAAGTGTAGAAAATCTACATAACATTGGCCACGCAGATGCTGAGAGGGCTGGAGCAGCTCTGCTGTGAGGCCAGGCTGGGAGAGCTGGGGCTGTTCAGCCTGGAGAAGAGGAGGCTCCGGGGAGAGCTGAGAGCAGACCACTGGCCCAGGTTGCCCAGAGAGGCGGTGGGTGCCCCATCCCTGGAAACATTCCAGGCCAGGTTGGCCGGGGCTCTGAGCAACCTGATCCGGTTGGAGACGTCCCTGCTCCTGGCAGGGGGGTTGGATGTGCCAGCGATGTGCTTTCTCCAAAGCCAGGCAGCTCTGATTTGGCGATGTCCGTGATCCCAATGCGTACGTCACTGTAGACAAATGGCGCTGCCAAACTATTTCAGCAGTGCAAGCGGGGAGAAATGTGTTGAGTACCACGGGTGGGTGATGCCAAGCCTGAAATCTGTGTTCTTGCAGCTCGTCGGCTGCGTGTGGAGCACATCTTGGGAGTGTGATCTCAAAGTGCCGAAAGCACTGTCGGCAGCCGTTTCAGTAGTGCCGCTCTAAATTTACGTGATGAGGGTTGTTTGCCACTGGTTTTTTTCCCCCCTAATTATAGAATGAATGGAGTAAGGCAAGAATGGTAGAAGACAAACAAAATTCATCTCTGTTGCTAGTGGCGCTCATGAAGAGCGGCAATCTTGAAGAAAGTTTCGTAGTTTCATTGCATAGTTCTGCTTCACACGTTGGGTTGGGCAGACCCGTCGTGTTTCGCCAGCCATCTTGAGAAGATGCCAACCCCTCCTTCTTGCACGGCGTTGTGAAATCACTATGGATCAGAAATTCTTAGGATGCCTCCATTTAATTAACCGAGCCTGAATAGAATCCTCCTTCTATGCAGAATTGCGTGGCAACAGTGAACAGAACAGGGAAATATGCAGAATTAATTAGCTTTCAGCATAATTAGTATGCTTTTTCTATCTAAATAAGACTGGGGATCGCTCTCAAGTAAAGGAAACCAGATCTAGTGGAAATCTTTTGCTGGTCCATCTTGCAGGTGACAACCATCATTACGCAGAACGTGATGGTAGGTTCTGCCTGGACCACTGGTGGCCAACAGCGGACAAATATTGATCTGGTTTAGAGGGACAAGCTAGATTTGAGGGGAAATTCAAGGAAGAGTCAACTGCGTAGCTTAGGAAATAGTTTATTTTTTCTGATTAAAGCTGGTGTTCTGTTGAGCTATATTTACCAAAGGAGCTGTGGGGAATAGTTGGAGAAGCACTGGCTGTGAAGGCAACGAAATGGATTCAAAATTTCAGCTTGATTTGTACTTTTAATGTTTCAAATGCCATTCATGAAAATACAGCTTTATTTTTGCAGGTGCTCCAGGAAAAAAAAAAAAAGTTTCTTGCATCTAGTGCAAAAAAAAAAAAAATTGGAAAATAAAAAACAGTTGGAAAAAACATGCAAGAGTGCAATGTTTGAAATCCTTTAAGGCACGTTCATCTTTCTTGGGCTCGCTTTCTCTTCATATCCCACCCCCTGGCTGTAAGGGGTCTACGAGGTCTCATGGGCGTTGGCGTTGTGGGGTTTGCTGTGCCATGCCTCCAGTTGAGCAGGAAATGTTCTTTTGTCCCTGATCACCTCGTTCCCTACCAACGTCTGGGTAAGTCCTCCCCTGGCTTTTAAAAATCTTAGCTGCAGGCCTGGCAGTGTTGCTGGGGCTGATGTTGTTCCCATGTTCTTCCATGAGCTGTGTAGGCCAGCTGGGTCTTTCTCTTGCCCTTTCTCCACGGAATCTCTATCGCCTTTCCTTCCCCAACCCAACCTTCTCGTCGTTTACCATCAAAACCCTCTTTTCTCCAGTAAAAACTCAGTAGTGAACACGCGTGGAGCCACTTCCCTGACTTCCACCTGCTCAGCAGGAATAACAATTGGGGTCTTCCTATGGTGGGGAGCGGTTGGGTGTTTGCCGATGAGCAATGCGGACCTGCCTGTCGCAGAGGGCTTCTGCCCAACACGCTTTGTAGTCAGGGCGTTATGTTCTCTTTTTAACTGATTTTTATGAAATTAATTTAAAATTCTCTCAAGAACCAGCTTGCGTTTATACTGAAAATCCCAGTGGCTTCAGAGGCATCTTTTCTTGCAGGCTTTCCACGGGGAGCTGGATTCCTCTGGAGATGACAGGATTTTATTGTTATTTAATTTACTGTTAGAAGTTCTACTGCCCTTTTCTCTGGGCTTAATTCTGAAACCACAAACACAGGATCTGGGCCGGGTTTTTTCCCAGGGCCAATTGTGAAGTCTGCTGAAGTTAGGTCGAAGGACCCCAGCTGGAGAATTACGTCTCCTGTGGCTATCCGAAGTGTAAATCTCCCCAAGAACCCCAAAGGGCACTTGGGAGGGTGGGAGTTGGGTCGTGAAGAGAGATTTCCTCAGCTCAGTGGGCAGAAAAAGCCACTCCAGCAACCATGCGGTTGCCGCCACGGCCCATGGCGATGGCAGCATCGGCAAACGGTTCCCAGCAGTGCTGCTTCGAGCTCCAGTATTTTGTTTTTATTATTTTCAGTAACAGTGGTTTGAGTGCATGTTCAAGATTTCTGTGAGAAGTTAAGACGCTCATTTATAAAGCTGCCGCACGTCCCGTCGCCGCTCCCGGGTTGTGCAGGTTTTTGGGCCTAAGCATTTGCTCTTTGACAGGGTGGATTAAACCAGCTCTGGCCTGCCTGGAGTGTATTTTTATACCCTCCGTAAGCGGATTCTTCAGATGGCCTGTCACAGCTATAAAATAAATTTTTTAAAATGAAATTGTTTTTTGTTGATAATCTTAGATGTTCTTCAGGGTTTCACAGATATGGAGAAAAAAATAAAAAAAGAGTAAATCCATAATTTGTCACTTGCACTGGCAGATCTGCGGATTCTTAGGGTTGGTTTTGTTTGTTTGTTTGTTTTTAAACACACAAGATGGATGTGAATTTTTTTAATAGCATGTAGGACATCAGGGAGGTCACAGGACGTAGCTGAGGGGGATCCAGGTAAACACCTCATCCCTGATCCAGCCGTGTGCTTAATTTTCCTGTGCCCATCAGTTTACTGTTTCCAGTTTTAAGAGGGTTTGCGGCAAAGCACGCGTGGATTCTGTTTTTCTGTGCGTTTCTTGCTGCTTTTCCCTGCAAACAGCTTGGGGCCAACGGGTTGGTGGTTGCCCTTCGCTTCTCCTGTTGGGCAAATACAATATATTCAATTAAAATTGAAATATAATTCAGATTTGTGGATCTGGCGGTTTCCCCTGCGGCTGATGTGGGCTCGGAGGCTCTCTCCCGCGCAGGCCCCGGCGCCGAGGCTGCCGCTGTCAGTGGGATCTGGGCCAAAACCACTGCTGGCTATTTCCCTTTCCGTCTGGGTAAGTTTAAAATGGGGCTAGAAAATCTAGATGAGATTTTAAATAAGATATTCTCCTCTAAAAGTCTGGGTTTTGTTGTGGTTTTGTGGTTTTTTTTCTAGTGGTGTATTGGCAATGAGGCTATGCTGCGCCGTCTTGCCCAACATGGTGGGCAGAATATAGATCAATATAGCAAATGCTTCTCTTTTAAAATATAATAATGATGATTTGACTACCGGTTTTAAGATAAAACAAAGCTGTATAATGTTAATGAGCAACACCTATGAAAAAATAATATGGATATCTCTAACTGTCCCGGTTCCTCCTGCGTCAGCTGCCTGAGCTCAGGCCTAGCAGCCTGGTTCGCACGGAGCGTCTCTGGGGCCTGATACCAGAATTTTTATTTTTTTTTAAAATGAGCTTTTTGACCACCCTGAGCTCGCTCAGCCACCTAACGATTTACTGGATGGATCTCCCCGTGGTGAGGTGCTTGCTCAGTGCCGTGGCTTCGTGCAGGCACGGGGGAGAAGGAGGGTGGGGCAGTACGCTTGCCTGGTTCTCTTCGTTTTTTGTTGTTACGAACCAAAGGAACAAACTCCAGCCTTCCGCGCATTTGAAAATGTTCTGTGATTTCCATTCTCTAACCCCAAACAGGCTGAAGCAGAAGTAGTGAATCATTTCTAATAAAGCTCCTTTTATCTGCGAGGCACAGACAATGCGCTTTTTATCTGTAAAAGCAGAAAAATATAATTAGCAATTATATTAAAAACTATTAATTAACTTGATGTGTGTTTTCCCGTTGATTCGCACTTTATGCCGCCGCTTTCTCCTATACCGTTGCCCACAGTGACACCTGCTGGCATTCTGAGCAAGGAGGAAGCCTCACGAGCAAGTCATGCGAGGGACTAATTAGGAAAAATGAAGAGGATGGTAAATGTCATCGTAGAGGCGCCTGTGGCTGCCCAAGGAGCTCTGGGCCACCGAGCTTTGAATGCTGGCCCTCTCCTTTCCACTGGGACATCAAGCGTGGAGGTGGTCATGAAATCCCAGCTTTGTGCTAGGCAAAAATTGTTTACCCTGAGGGTGGTGGAGCCCTGTCCCAGGTTGCCCAGAGAGGCGGTGGATGCCCCATCCCTGGAAACATTCCAGGCCAGGTTGGCCGGGGCTCTGAGCAACCTGATCTGGTTGGAGATGTCCCTGCTCCTGGCAGGGGGGTTGGACTGGGTGGGCTTTGGAGGTCCCTTCCAACCCAAACCCTTCTGGGATTCTAAAAGATCAAGCGTTAAGATGGGGAGATCCTCCTTCCTTCCCCAGACCTTGGTGGCCTCTCAAAATACACCCTGCCTGGCAGGTGGTGCTTTTTTCAGGGAGTTTCTTTTCCTTGGGAGATGAACTTGCCCACATTCCCTTGAGTAGCTGTCACTTTTGTGCCTGTATGTTATTAAACATTCAGTTAAGCTCTGAGGGATGTATTTGGACTGACTTATTTTTTTCCCCACCGCTGGTGCGGTATTTGCAGTATCTCCAGGTTGTAATAACAGTAATTGAAAAGTGTCTTTATGATAGCAGAAAGCTATTTCGCTCTTAATCCGTGAAATGGCGGGTGTTGGGGATCTTAGATAACCACAAGACTAAGTTGCTGTTGGAAGGGAGAAGGGCACTGGAAATGGAGTTACTGCTGTGGGAAAATGGAAACGGCCTTACTTCCGTACCGCGCAGAACGCAGCAAAACACCCTTTGAGAGAAGTTTTCTTATTTATATGTTTAATACCTCGTGGCTTTCTCTCCTCCTTAATAGGGAGTTTCACATGAAGCTTCCTAACGTGGGATTTCTTACCGCCGTAGGGGTCGGAACTTGTCGGTCCGATAGGGCTTGCGAGGGGAGGCGAGGCCTAAAGCGGTGGGGGGTGATTGCGGAAAGCCTTTTCGTTTGCCTGTCTGTGCATCGTTGGGTTAGATAATGGGGGCTTTGGCTTCGGCTTTGTGTCTTTCTGAGGATTAGCTGATTCACACAGCTCCTTCTGACCCGAAACAGGGAAGAAATGCAAAGACGCGTTTGTAATCTTCAGAGCTTCCAGGGAGTTAAGCACAGCTTGGAACCTCTGCCTCTCGTTTGAAATCTTTGGGGATCATGGACATAATCCTGGGATGTATTTGGGGGTTGTACACAAATTTTTGGGTATATGGCTTCAGACTCTGTAGTAGTAGAAGCAGGATGAAACTCATAATCTCAAAAAGTTGTCACCGAAAGTTGTGTAAGTTCAGCTTGGCAGTGAATGTCTTTGTAGAGCGTTCCCATAGTAGATCTATCTTCAGTATCCTTTTTTGGAGCGTCCTTGTCATAGATCCATCTTTACCTTGAAGGAACGGTTGGACTGGGATGGGCTCCGTAACCTGCTGATTCCTGGCGGATCCTTGCCTGCATTGCGGAGCTGAAGGTAGCACCCCTGCATCGATTGGTTGGCATCGATTACGAGTGTCTGGAATCAAGGCATGGGCTTTCATGAAAAAAATCTTAGGATCAAAATGTGTAGAAATTGAGAATGATAGCAGAGAAATAAGCCTCTGAAATGCATAGCTGGATCAGAAAATTTGTGTTTCTCTGGGAATTTAAAAGAAAATATCAAAGAAATAAAGATGCGTATCATTTTGGTCTGTCAGTAATGCAATATTGCCGCAGTAAGGTGTATTTAACCTGATTTTTTCTAATCTTTCTATTTGGGCAACCTGAATGATAGCCCATACTCTAAGGATGATACAGCGCGAGGAACTGGGAATGACACAGTTTAGTGCCGTTGGTTGCTGTGCCGCCCTTGTTGGTGAGGCCTTTGGAAAGGGGAAGGCAAGGCCTGGTCCTGTAGTAGATGCTCACCGAGAACTCCAGGTGGGATTTACAGGCTTTCTTCATGCCATCAAAAGTCAGCTCAGGACAGGTCATTACTGCTTTCTGTCTGGTAGAAATAATAAAAATATTCAGATTTAAATTGCCAGCGTGGCAGGAAAACTCATGTTATTGTCAATTTTTTTTAAAAAAGAGTTTTGCAAACACAAGGGATGGTGAAGATGGTGAAGAAGCCGTCTGTTTTTTTTTTCTGAAAACGGTTTTTACGTTGGATTACTTGTAGTCAGACCTCGGAGGTGTGTTGAGGACGAGAAGAAAACCCAACTTCGCGATGGGTAAATGCTCATTGTCCCCGGCATCGCACGCCAGATGGGAGGTGAAGGGTCGGAGCGCGCCGGGTCAGGTTAGCGTCTCCCCAAAGCCTCCCGCTCAGCGCACTAAAGAGCACTTCGATCCCTTCCTCGAGTCATTTGATTCCCCGTCAGCAGCGGGCGGCTTTGGTCACAGATGTCGAGCATCAGAAATGAAATATTAGACGCTGTCGCGGCGCCGTCTGCTCGGGGGCCGTAGGACGGACAGGCCGCTGCGGTGTTTGTGGTTGGATTTCTACCAGCTGGGGTGTCAGGGGGTCCCCTGACCTCAGTATCCCCCCAAAGTGGGGGAAAAACCCTCCCCGAAAGCCAGCTGTATGTTGGGAAGGGCTGCAACTCTGCCGGCTTCTTGGGATCAACCAAGTCTGGCTGGTTCTTCAGCTGAAGGTCATGGAAACCGCACTCTTACTGGAGATGATTCTCCTTCAGGTGCCCTTCCTTCTTTCAACGTTACGCTTGTGCTGAGTAATAAGACTCTTAAGTATCTCAAAATTAGTATAAAATGAAAATAACTGGCTGTATTGGTAATTCGGAGAGAAAATGAGTGCAAAAATAGCTGGCTGCTGGGAAAACTCACAACACGGTTGCGGTGGAAAATGCCCATGTCCTCCATGGGGGCATCAGTGGAAAAGATGTGCTCTCCTTCTCCTGTCCCTTCTGATTTCTGCCCACCGTGAGAGACTCGGAAACGATAACCAGCCCGTAGGGCTTTTCTGCTCTTTCACCAGGGTGAATTTTTTCCTTGGCTGTGGAGAAGTGGGGTTTGTTGACTGTGATGATGGGCAACCCTACCTCTAGGGCAGTAAGATGCGATCCCATGCTTGTCCGCTTGTAAATCCAAATTGTAATTTTGGATTTCGTCACAGAGAAAGCCATAGAAGATAGAATTCTCTGTGCTTTGGAGTTAAAAAAAAAAAAAGTGACGTAATCTCTGGATCGCTGGGCTGTCCTTGCCCGGTAAGGAAATAGTCAGCTGTACATTAGCAGTGCTGCATCTTGTGCCAAAAATCTGACCTAGATTGCCTTTCCCAGCGCTGGTCTGGTTTTCTTTTCAGGACCAATATTAAGATATACTCAGAAAAAAAAAAAAATTGCTTTAAAGAGCACAACATGCGTAGTCAGTGAAGTATTTTTATGTCTAATCGTTGCGTGGGAGATTGATGAAGACGTTGCTGTTGCAGGGTTGATTCTTCACAGCTTTATCTTTTAGTAATCGAAACTTTTTCCACTTTCTGGATTCATAATGTGATTTTTATTATTTTTTTTTTCCCCTTTGTCCAGTTAATGAGAGAAATTGAGGGAAAAAGAGAATATTTTCTAGCGACAGCCCAAATCCATGAGGTATAAACGGGAGTATGAGCTGTGATGGTGTTTAACTCATCTGGTGCCGCAAGGCTCGCTGGTTGTCGCCTACGCAAACCCCTAAAGAAGTTACCAAACTGGGAGGAACTGGTGAATTCAGGTGTTTGAATTGGGCAAGGTACCAGTTTCAGTGAAAGTCTGTACAGACTGGCTAAGTCGAATGTTTCTCATGATTTTACTGCCAATAAGTTAGTTTCTAGTGAAAATTTAAAGAAATGCATCTGCATACGGTGGAAAGGTAGACTCTTCTCTTTGATTCAGACCACAAAAAGAAAATATATTTCCTCACAGTTGACTTGAAGAGTGGCTTTTTTTGATACGCTTTTTTATTCCTCACGACAGATTAGAAAATTAGCTTGGAACCTCGCGGCGATGCAAATAACTTGTCTGAATAAGCGTGCAAAATTTGGAGCAAATTAAGAAAAATATACAAAAGGAATCTGTCGATTGGCATTGTTTACCTCCAATTTCCTTTTTGCAGGGAATTGATTGCCGTTTTAATGGTTGTGGAACCGGTCTTTGGATTTACGGAGGAAAATTAGCGTTCCGCACACATTCTTCAGTTATAAAGAGAAAAACAAATCAGAGCTGTTTGGGAAAGAAGGGGGGAAGAGTGGCTACTTATCTTGCATTTTAATTAATTAATTAATTAAACCCCCATATACTTAGGTTGGAGAGATATTTCATGGTGGAGGGAGGTGCAACTTTCTGTATAAGCTTAATTTGTTTCTTTTTTTTTTTACTTTCTGCTAATTTTTTGTCAGGGTAACTGATTGATTAATTCCCTTCTGTTGCCTAGGTATCTACTTTCTAATTATCCCTCAGTTAATTTTGTGTTGATTATCTCTGGATCAGTTATTATTTTAGCTAGCAAGCTACCAGCCTTTTACGCCAGCTCGTCTGTGGCTTAATAGCAGTATCAGCTTTCACCCAGCTAATTTGCTGGCTCTCGTTATCGCCATCACCTCTCATGGGAAGAAATCCTCTTCTTTCCGTATGGGTTCCCTTCTCATCTTGCTGAGCTCTTTGCTAAAGCTCTTCACCCATTTCTCCTTCGCCTGTCCCCTCGTGCCGCTCTCACCCGCCTGTACCACCTCTGTGCTCTCTTGATCCTTGAACTACTTCTCCTTGAGTTCTTCCTCTTCATCCTTGAGGTTTTCTTGACCTTGTACCCTCTTCATCCTCGTCTGTATCTCTTTGAACTTCGCAGATTTTTCAGCATCCTCCCCTTTTTCCCTTTCTCGTCCTTCTGAAATTCCTGTTGCTTCTCAGAAGATCGTCCTGCCCCTTAGTCAGCTTTTATTTCTCCTTTCCTGTGTCTTTGCGTGTAAGGAAATGAAGCTCTCCCCCACCGACCGCACTTTGGCAGTTCATCTCTTTTGGTGGCCTCTCGTTGTACCAAATGAACACGTAGTGGCAGGGCTGAGCATCCTTCTCTGATCCCCTCATCCTTCTTTTTGCCCGTTCTCATCCTTTGAGCGCCTTTACATGTGGTCTTTCTCCAAAAGCATCAAATTTTCAGTCCTCCTTTTTGCCCAGTCACCTACTTTATCCCCTCTTGTATTTTCTTATCAATCTTTGCGATGTTAGTGTGGAGATAACGAGCTGTCAGTGGCTACACCTCCAAAAATTAACGTTTCTGAGCTTATGCTGTGTCCTGAAAAGTTTCCTTTATAAAAAGCTGTTCTGTTGCAGGCAACAGCTCGGGCGTCTCTTGAACCTCAGCCCTACATGCTCCCACTCAATGAGGTTGCCATTGACCTGGGGGAGCAGGAGGGACAGCGTCAGGCTCAAGGGTCTGGACGATGGTGGCCCCTGCACCAGCTGATGACAGCGTTTTGTGACTCAGTCTGTTTTCCAGGCAGAAAAGAGAGAAACAGATGTTTGCCTCAGCACCGCGGAGAAAACGTAGACGAGAGGTGGTTGCCTCCCAGGCTGTTTGCAACTTAGGAAGCCTGATTGCTCTCCAAAACAGTTGTCAGACTGCATTACGGGACGGAGCAAGAGTTAAAATGTGGTGTCTAATGCTTTGTTTCTACTTCTAGAGCAAATAAAGGCAGGAAATTTCTTTAGCAATAATACATTCAACTAAATAATGCATTTTTTTTTAAGATTCTCTTTCCTCCTCTTTCTCCCTTATGAGTGTGCAGTGCATTTAGGAATCAAAACAGCGTCTCAGGTCTTCGTTATGAGCCTTAATGGACTCATCCAGTCCAGATCGTCCTGGCTCATGCTGTGTAGATGCCTCATCATCTGTTTGATATTCTGCAACATCCTTAGAGGTGACGATATAAAAATCTTTGAAGCTCAACAAATCATCTACTCAGGACAGGTTCTGCTGTTCAAGAGTCCCTGAACCTGCTCTGTTTTGCTCAAAACTGATGATTTTGAGCAGACTGGGAAGAAGCTTGAAGGTGACAGCAGGACTTGCCTCCTGCCCAAGAAAATGTTATAGTCATGCCAGACCAGAAGGTTCCAGTAAAGGAAGAGTTGAGTAAACCTTATGGTTGTACAGGAGGGGGATGAAGGAGCTGCTTCTCACCACAGGACTCTTCACTGACTTTTGAGAGGGAAGCAGCCCAGGTAGCAGATTTGTCATTTGAAAAAGGCATGGGGAGCCCAGAAAAGGCTTTTTGTCCTGTAACGGTGCTGCCCACCACCTTGAGCGGTGAGGAGGATGCTCAAGAGTGGGATGAGGAAAGGACCAAAAGCTCCTTCCATCTCATGCATGTGTCTTCCCAATATGGTCCCTTACAAGTTGCGTTGCCTTTCATGTATCCTTTAAAATTGTGTTTGTTGAGCACTGAGTTGAAGTCCAGTGGAATCTAGAAGAAAGATGATGAAACCAGAGCAAAAAAAGACAATGTGCTAGCAGTTGATACCGCTGAAGTTTATCCCTTCTTCGTGCCCTTTTTCCTTAGCGTCGCTTGGTTGAGGGGACTTTAATGGGACATGTTTTAGTGTTAAGCCCAGTAAATCTTGTCTGAGTATGGATCTCACAGAAGTCACAAGCGCTCCTGTTTATCCACTATTTATTCCCATGAGGAGAGCTGTCCTACGGTTGGATGTTCTGCTGTTAAGACCTTAACTTGAACGGTGTAAAAGGAAACCGAACTGATAAGCTGTGCGCTTTGGGTCGTGGAAGTGTCAGAGATGTGGCGCTGGCACCTCTTTCCGTGCGAGAAGTCAGCCTTCAGGAAGCTCTTGAATGATCGCGACTGTAATGGCGTGTCTGCAGGTGAATGCAGAAGTCTTGGATTCACGGTGAAAATTCAGCCGGTGTTTCAAGGACCAACGTTTTCACCCAAGGGGTCATCAGAGCTCTGACCAGAGTTGGAGAAATCCCATTTTGGAGATTCTTTTGCTCTAAACTGAGCGTGTTGAGTCACTTGGATTGCTCTCTTCCACAGCTTCCATTTATATTCTCCTATTTCCATCCCCTCTCTTTTCTTGGCCCCAGCAGTGTTGGTGGGTACCACCCAGCAGCTCATACGGGAGAGGACCAGTTCCAGCTCTATTTGGGGGTGTCTTATGAGTCTGTTGGTGGAGGTTTTGAGGAAGAGGAGGAGGGTACCGTGTCGCGTGCTCCCTCCCCGTCTCTCTGTGCGACGCTGAAATTCAAATTCATGGAACGGTAGTGCCCAAAAGTAACAAACAGGAAATTAAAGCAATCATTTAACCAAAGAACTTCAAACTAGGAACGTTCATCGCAGCTTTACACTTCAGAAACAGCAGAGGACTGTTGTGGGGCTGCTGTTTTATTCATTTCGTTTTGTACCCAGCGGAGTCGGTGCAGGCTGTACTTGTGTTTGCTTCAACGAAGTCGTTGTTGAATTGTTGAATACCTCTTCAGCCACTCCCGTACTCCGTTATATTCCTTTAATCAGGAGGCATCTATGTGACTGACTTCTCAGGAGCACATATTCTATCTTAATATTTGGAGATGTGCCACCAACTTTTTTTTTTTTTTTTCCAGTCTGAGGAGAAGGAATTTCTCAGCATACCGGTAGCTCCTTGTTTGATTTCTACCTTGTTTTCTTCCCGGATGCTCACCTCCTATCTCCTGAGGATGCAGATAACCTCAGTCTGGGACAGATAAACCCCCTGTTTGGAGTGACATCTATTACTCCGTACTCTGGACGGAGCGTCCGCACCCCACGAGTCCCTTTAGGTGCGTTAAGGCCGTTGGTATTCAGGAGACGCTCGTGCAGGAATCAGCAGCAGGCCTGTAAACCGCAGAAAATACCACAACTGGAGAAGACACCCAGACTGTTCAAAATGTGCCCGGGAGCGTGTTGTTTTCTCGTCGCTGTCACAGCCCATTAAGAAGCCACAGTGAATCAGTGCAGCACAAATACAATGTTTACCGCAAGGCTTTTACCAAGGCGACAGTCTCCTGTAACTACTACAAAACAGCCTTGACGGTAAAATATATATCCAACCCCTAGCTGGAATGCAAATAGCTTGATTTTCAAGAAGGAGGAGTAGAAGGGTTTGGGTTGGAAGAGACCTTCAAGCCCACCCAGTCCAACCCCCTGCCAGGAGCAGGGACATCTCCAACCAGATCAGGTTGCTCAGAGCCCCGGCCAACCTGGCCTGGAATGTTTCCAGGGATGGGGCACCCACCACCTCTCTGGGCAACCTGGGACAGGGCTCCTCCACCCTCAGTATAAAAAAATTTCTTTCTTATATCCAATCTAAATCTGCCTCCCTCTGTTTTGAAACCATCACCCCTCGTCCTGTCCCACCAGGCCCCGCTGAAGAGTCTCTCCCCACCTTCCCTGCAGCCCCCTTTGGGCACTGGGAGCCGCTCTCAGCTCTCCCCGGAGCCTCCTCTTCTCCAGGCTGAACAGCCCCAGCTCTCCCAGCCTGGCCTCACAGCAGAGCTGCTCCAGCCCTCTCAGCATCTGCGTGGCCTCCTCTGGACCCTGTGTTTTAATTTCCCATTTACTCAACTTTTGGAGTGGCATTGAGACATCTTGAGCATCAAAACTCGGACCCACCCCCTGCGCTTTGCTTCATGGGATAAATGAGGAGAGGACCACCGGAGGATAACTTTGCCCTTGGGCTGTTTCAAGGAGCAGCATTTTTAGATCATTCACAAGAGTCAAACACACAGTAAAAGCAGGGAAAAAAAGTTTTATGATTCCTAAGGAATAGCAATATTATCCTGTTTGGTTTTGCAATGTTTTTCAGTAATTAAACTTTTTTTTTTTTTTAATTGTATTTTGTTAGCGTTGCTGTTGTCGTTTCAGACATGAAAAAAAACCATTGAAGGCAGAAACTCCAGCAGAGAAACAAAAGCCTTTTGTAAGCCGCTGATGTTTGGAGTTTTGCTGATGGTTCTGTGAATATTTTTTCAAACCACCAGCAAAATAATATTTAGATGCTTGGGTTTTTTATTTATTTTTTTTTTAAATACGCCTTGGAGGAGATGGATTATACATTGAGAGCTCTCATCAAGCCCGCGTTACCCTCACTGGTTTACATGGCGCAAACCCCACCACAGGGAGCGAAACTCCGCGTTTCAAAGCCACCGTTGTGTTCCTGCTCCCCTGATGTGACCTTTGGCAGGGACTTGGCACCACAGTTGACGTGGGTTGCGTAGCCCTCCAAACACACCAGCTATTTTCCACCTTTTTCCAAATGTTCTCGGCATAAACAGAGCAGTCAAAGGCTTCCAGCCGAGGGAAAAGGAGGTTTTCTGAAGCTTTAAGCATTGGGCTGGGCTCCAGGATTGAGGTTTCTCTGTGGAGCCTGCGTCAACACTTGGTTGGGCTTGAAAAGCTTCTCAGTTTTTGATGGTGGTCGGGAATAGAGACTTCAGTTGAGGGTGGTGATAGATAAAGGTCAGTGGACCAAAGCCTTCACCCAAACTGGGCGTCCCAAGTTGCAAAGCGTGGTGGGTGAGCCACGTCTCCTACCACACTATGGAAGAGGACTTCATCACCATGTGGTGACACGCAAGGAGGCACACCAAAAGCAGGGCAAGGCGTCTGAAGGTCTTGTGGTTAGCGCAGGTGACAGTGGCACGTGGCTAGGTCCTGCACGGTGCCCAGATGGGCACGCATCTGGCCACCCTTGGAGGGGTGTCCATCTGGGCTGTTCTGCTTTGGCTGTGGCTGTTGCCACGGAACAACATTTTGGCTCTTTGGGCCTCGTGTTGGGAAGTAAGAAAGGAAATTTTTCCTCCAGTTAGTTCTTGAGGAACATCGGTGCTGTTAATGTCAATGTTCAGTGCAAGGTTGGTCTCATAAAAATCCAGTGACTTCTCAGGAAAGCTTTAATGACACGGGGCGTTTCTCCGGTCGAGGCTGGGGCGGCACGTTGGCGTTCCGCACGGGCCAGAGGATTTCATGAGGCAGGATATTTCCTCCTTTTAAAGCGTCATCTGACTCCATCGTAGGACGCTCTGCGCCTACTTCTGTGGGTACGTTGGGCGCGCCAGGGAGGCTTGTCAATGGCTTACCCCGTCAAACCCGCTGAGTAAATGTTTTTATTCTCCTTGGTTCTAGGGTTTCTTCTTAGCATTAAGTAAAATTGGCACTAGAAGAAGAGAGGGGAGAAGAGATGTTTCTAGAAGCTGCTATTACTGGGCAAACTGGGGATCTCCAGGAGCGAGGAGCTTTTGTGATGTTGGGCTATGTAGGAGGACTTGAAAGCGAGGAAGAGCTTCCAGGAGTTGTGTTATTTTAGGCTGGAAAAGATTATTTTGTGGAAGGTTCAAGCTCCTCTGTATGCTGAGGTTGATTTTAACCTAAACACGTGAGGGCCGGGAAGGCACAAAGGACTACGTGTGTTGGATTAAAGTCTGGCTCTGGTGTTGTGTAGAAACTGGCCTTATTTAGGGTTGAGTTTGTGTTTTTTTTAAACAACTTTTATTCTAGTTTTATCTTTTTTTTTAAGAGAGGAGGTAGTTTGGAGCGACGGTAGCAGTTATCGCAGAGCTGTGACTGTTGATACCTGGATTTCAGTACGTTTGACGTTGCCTATTCACCATCTCTGTCTCGCTTGGACCCACCAACACTTGAGTAATGTTTTTTTTCTGAGAAATCTGATTTCTATTGATTCCCTCCAGTCGTGTGAATTTAGTATGTGTTTCCACTTCCAGCCATATTCTAGACGTGCTTAGCCTTTCACCCTAAGAATTAAAACCTGAAGTAGTTGAAGCCTGGCAGCAATGGAGAGCTTAAGGATGGGAGCAAGATGCAGTGTGCGCTACTTGATCCCAGTTCCGATGTCGAAGTTCTTCCTTTTCCGAAAATCGAGATAAATGCAAGTCTGCCATTCTACCTGCGTTGTCCTAATTGCTTTTAAATCAAGGTGTCGGTTTATACGGGAGAGGGGAATTATTTATCGGTCCATAGTGATCTAAGTTGAGATATTTTACTTTATATTTGAAAGCGGGTGAGAGATTGTGACTCTCCTGTGCTTTGGGAGAAATATTTTCTTTCCTGCTGGTTTACCACGCCGGGGAGCAGAGCCAGCGGGCCGTGCTTTTTAGGAGGCCGCGTACCATGAGCGGCTCATTTTGGAGATACGGAACTGGAGGTGGGTCAGAAATGAGATCGTGGCTTTGAGTTTGGAGTTGAGCTCCACCGGGAGCCTTTATTTGACAACTATTTAAGTGCTTCTAGGAGTTCAACCGCACGTGGGACGGGTACTGAGATGCAGATGGTGCATTGCTAAGGAGGTGGTCTCCCGTCACTGGTTTAGACTGGGGAAATTTTTAATTATATAGAAAACTGGGATATTAGGAGGCCAGGACTTCATTCAAGAGGTGACAAAGCAGCTCTCCCCTCCATAGAGCGGTACCGAAGGGGCCTGGCGTTCGGTTACAAAACACCAGTCTGGTTAGCATGACAAATGCTTGAAATAATTTATTGATGCTGAGCCTTCACCCCGATTTGCCAAAGCTTATAAAATAAACATCTGTGGCTTGCTGGTATCTGAGCGTTCCCAGCAGTAATTTCTCAGCTTTATCGTTGCCGTTTTGTTGAGCACCCACTCTCTCGGACTTCGATGCCAAACTGGGACCTCGATGCCTTAGCTGGTAACCCTTTTTTTTTTTTCCACCCCTCACGCACACAAGACCCTTGTAACACCTCACTTTTCTGCCTGGTTGTCTCTGCCTCGGCGGGACGTACGGCTCTATTTCTGCTGCACGCGTTTCTATTCAGATTTCCTCCGTTCCGTTTTTACACTGGATTTCAGCTCCGGTTTTCTGCTGGAGGGAATAAAATGTGAAAATAGTTAACGTAGTCCGGTCAGCTCTTCCAGCTAGGAATTAATTTCTGTGTTTTGCTTTAATATTGTTGTGGCCTGGAGGAACTGTGTCTTAGGAAGTACGCTCAAAAACCGACGTGATGCTTAGGTTTCACTGAAACCTGTCTGAGATATTAAATTAGCTTTCATCGCTGAACTTTTATATTGCTTCTGAAAATACAGTAATCTGTCCAGAGTCCTTTTCTTTTGGGGGGAAAGTCTGAAAACAACAACAAAAAAATTCAAGTTGTAAGCCTAAATCAGTAAACCAGTCACACTTTTTTTTATAGTTATTTATTGACTGCAAAGATAAGATAGAAATATTTATTACCCATCTTAGAGGCATTCTGGAAATTCTTTGACCAGTCATGTACAAGACTTTGAAGATAGGCTTTAAGAAGACGCCAAGAAATTGTTGTTCTCCCCATCCGAAGGATCTTCAACAGAGTCTGGATTCCAACAGCTCACTAGAGCTTGGCCGTTGAATTTAATGTTGCAGATGCAAATCCAGAAGAAGTGGTGGAGTCAGGCTAATGCTAGTAAAGATGCGTTGAACCTACTAGCCTTACTGCTTTTCTTTTTTGTGATTTTAATTGCACTATTATTCTTGTGCCGTCATGCCGTTGTAAGCCGTAGGAATAGTTGACTTTCCTCGTGCTGTTCTTGGGCCGGTCTTCTCTAGATGAAACGGAGCTCGCGTTGCTAAAATATGAACCGGCCGTTGCCGTGAGTATGTGCGGCGTTGGCCAAATCGCTTCTTCAGATGGCTTCGTGACCCGAGAACACGTTGCTACCTCGCACGAGGCCGGCTGAAAGCAAGAGGCTTGCAGTTATTTTCATTTGCATGCGTCGTACGTGAGCACTTACGCACTTGGCCGGCGCGGTGCGGTGCTTTCAGCCTAAACGGACAGAAATAATGCGGTTCGGAGGGCGAAGCACACGGACGAGTTGATTTGCGTTAGAAAAGGAGGATTTAAGAGGAAGAGCGTTGTTAGAGGATGGGGAAGGACAGGTTGATTCAAGCAAGGAGAATTGCGGTAAGGCCAAGTGGAATTAGCTGTGAAGGAAATGGGCTGAAATACATAAAGATGAGGGCGTGGGCCGCAGCAAGGGCATGGAGAGAGGTGCTGGTGAGGAGGAGGTCAAGCGAAATGAAAGCTCTGCGCGGCTGGGCACTCAAGAAAGGACTTGAGAAGCGTGATTTGAGTGTTGGAAGAAGGACTGGGCCCTTTTCTGAAGGCTGCCATTATCACTTTTAGTGATACTGATAGAAGATTTTATTTTTTTTAATTTATTAATCTTCTGGAGAATCTGAAGAGTGTTAATTCCTAACGTCCTGCTCTGACGTTCTGATTTTATTTACCCAGAATTTTTTTAAGCACCCACAGCCTTAACTATATGTATTTTAAAGAACTAACCTATTTAATTTCATATTATAATTCACTTAGCTTTTTTTTTTTTTTTCACTGGGACTTTTCATTACTAACCCCGGCGCTCCCAAAGCCAGGAGTTGTTTTTCTTGGATGCAGCAGATATATTTACACGAGCCTTTACCTATTTATTTTCACGTTGGAGCCTGGTAGCTGTCTGTAAATGGCACCGAAAAGGTTGAGTGTCAAGTTAAATAAATGAATGCAGGTCAGTAAAATACCCTTGAAAGAAAACATCTCAAGCTTCTCCAAATTCTAGGTTTCTGATTAATTCCTCCATCTGAGCTCAAATCCATCCTTGCTGTTGTTTATGCATACTTTGGGATTAAAAGATCTGGGGCTTTGTGCTTTAGCGTAGCTTCACGTAACACCAGAGCGCGGGGGCGTTTTTGGGGAGGTTTTGGCCCAAATGGGTGCTGGGGCACAGCAGACCAGACGTCCACAGCTCTCAGCGGGGTCTAGATTAAACAAAAAAAAACCAAAAAAAAAACCCCAGGTCTGAAAACTGACCCAGAGGTCAGTTGTCCGGTAGGAGATGCTGGGTGGGAAGCTCTTAGCGTTCCCCCGCTGTTGAACTCATGTTTGTTGGGTTTGCAGGGGATGGAAAAGAAAACCCCAGGGTTTGGAGGAGCTAAGTATGAATGTAGAGTATTTATTTAGAACATACCAAGTTGGTTTTTTGGTGATGTATAACGGCATATTGGTTCTGATGGGGTAATACGAGGGATGAAGCTGTCCTGTTACGCTTAGCTGCAAGCGTTGATAAGCTGTGACATAAATTTAGCAAGGAATATTCCACAAAACAAGGCAAAAGAAGACAAATTAAGTGACTGTAATAACAGGAGAAGAGCAAAACTAATTTGTTGAATAAAGCCCTCGCTAGCAAAGCAGGAAAAATACCAAAACCAACAAAGAAATGGCAAAGAACTGTTTTTACGACAGGAATATTGCAGTTTAGTTCATGTCGTGTGTTCTCTGTTGAAAATTCCTCTGTCTGGTTTACTCAGTATAAATGGATTTAGGCCGTGAGGATAATTCATCTGGGCAAAAGCTGGCACTAGCACAGTCAGAAGAAAAATGACCAAGCCACAAACGATTCCATTTTAATTATTATATTCCTTGACAGAGGACAATTTTTAAATCACTGCCAATGTCAGCCTGGGATAAAATTGGTCCAGGGTTATCTTTCCATAAGCGTCGTCTTGCAAAACGGCCAGGCTGTCTGCTGAAGACAGTCTCTGATTGTGTTTGTTCATCTTAATTTTTTTATTTTCTTTTTTTTTACAGACGCATTATGAAAGCGGAGAGTATATTATACGGCAAGGCGCTCGAGGGGACACCTTCTTTATAATCAGCAAAGGAAAGGTAAGCTGACAGCCTCCGCGGGCGAGCGAGACGATGGCAACGATGGTGGTGATGGGTTCTTCAAGTTCAGAGCCAGCCAACGCTTTCTCTCTCCCATCCCCGAGGCGCAAATGTTGCAATGTTTGACGTTTGGTCACATTTCTTGGTGCTGTATCAGCAGGAAAAAGTGGCGTGAAGGGGAAAAAATAGATCTCATGCTGTTTTTACGCAGAGAACACTTTGGGGTTGAAAACGGTTGTTGAGTCTCTTTTTGGTAAATGACCAAAAAGCCCTATTTAATTTTTTTGTTAACAAGTCAATACTTGACTTTTTTTTTTTTTTTTTTTTTTTTTTTTTTTTTTTTTTTTTTTTTGTTCCATAGCTCTCTTAAAAGGCTGACTTCCAGGCTTCATTCCCACGGCCATCACTTCTCAGCTTCTCCAAATTAAATAATAGGAAGCCAGAGAAGTCCAAGCTCTCTCCTTGGGACAAAAAAAAAGTCTGCATTTCTGTTCCACTGCTCACAGGGAATATATGCTTTTTGACCTCTTTTCCTGTAAAATCCTGATGGAATTTTGTAGATAAGAGTTTTTTCCTTCCATTCAACTTTTAAAAAATATTTTTTTTTATCTGACTTAATACTCTTACTCATGAGAAACATTTTGGCTTCTTTCCACCTAGCAGGATGGAGATAGTCAAGGGAATACACAGTGATGTCCCACTGCAGATGAGATGTGCTACATGGAAAGTAAACACAAACGGATAAATGTGCTTGAACGTAGGCCAGCCCCAGCCTCCTGCTTCATGGATCTGGTCTTTGCACCAAGGCACGTATTAACGTCAGCCTTGCGTAATTAAGGGGGGTAAAAACCCCACAGCATCCGTGGAGGAAGAGTGTGGGTGTTGTACATGCCGTTGAGTTGTTTCCCAAAGCAGCTGTCAGCTCTCAGGTACTAAAATTTGATTTTCACCGCTGTCTTCCACTCTGTCTCTGTGAGCTAATCTTCACCAAAAGAAAAAAAAAATGGTATTTTTCAGATGAGTAAGATAGTCATGGACAAATTTCTGAAATGAAGGTGATCGTGGACTGCAGAAAGCTAAGTTTGATGGAATTTCCTCACGTTTTTGCTCCCCTCCACTCAGAAGTAATATTTCCGCTTCTCCCAGAATAAGGACAACCATGATGAAAGCTTCAAATATTCTTTTTTTTGTCCTTTTTTAATGGACAAAAATAATGGGAGGGTGTGCCTCCCTCCTTTGCTGAGTGTTTGAAGCCATCCTTGCCACGCTGGCCAGGCTGTTGGGGATGATGCTTTAGCCCAAACTGGTCAGGTGGATCTTGTCCCTTTCTAGCCGTCCTCAATCTCCAAAGAGAGGCCCTTGGTGGTTGTTCTGGTTTTGTTTGGTGAGGGGGGCCTAAGGTGGCAGCTTCTGTAGGAAACTGCTGGAAGTCGCTCCCCTTTGTTCAGTGGACTCGGCCGGGCCTAGGGCGGACCCGCTGCTGGCCAAGGCCGAGCCGATTGGGAGCAGATAGCGCCTCTGCGATAACGTATTTAAGAAGGGGAAAACAGGAGAAAAAAAAAAAGGAGAGAAGATGTGAAGGAGCTGAGCGGGGGCAGAGGCGCAGAGGGGGAGGCGCAGGCCTCATGGGCCTTGCAGGCCTCACCCTCTGGCCTCTCCCCAGGTGGCGACCGGGCCCGACTCAGCCCGGCCTGGCTGCAAGAGGTGGAGAGGAGATGAGCAGTGAATAAGATGTAAAAAGGATCCTGAGAGGCGTCTGCCAGCCTGTTGTGAGGAACGGCTGCAGACACCAAGGGCAGTGAAGGAGAGGGAGCAGTAATGTGGCTCCTGGCCAACATTCCCCTGCAGCCTGTGGTGATGACCATGGTGGAGCAGGTTGTCCCCCTGCAGCCCATGGAGGTCCACGGAGGGGCAGAGATCCCCCCGCAGCCCGGGGAGGACCCCACGCTGGGGCAGGTGGAGGCCTGAAGGAGGCTGTGGCCTGTGGAGGCCCCGCTGGGGCAGCCGTTCTGGAGGGACTGCACCCCGTGGAAGAGATGACCCACGCCAGAGCAGTTCCACGAAGGACTGTGGCCCGTGGGAGGGACCCCACGCTGGAGCAGGGGAGGGATGCGAGGAGTTCCTCCCCTGACGATGAAGCAGCGGCGTAAAGCAACGTGTGATGAACTGACCGCAATCTCCATTCCCTCTTCCCCCCTGTGCCGCTCGGGGCGGGGGAAGGCAGTAGAGATAATGTTAAGCTCGGGAAGAGAAAGGGGTGGGGGGAGGTTATCTTGTTCCCTGTCTCATTCTCCTGCTAGTTTTAGAAATACATGGGTGTTTTTTCCCCAAGTCGAGTCTGTTTTGCCCATGACAGTAATTTTAAGGATTTTCTCCCTGTCCTTATCTCAAACCTCGAGCCGTTTCTCTTACATCATCTCCCCCTGTTCTCTCAGTTAAATTCTGCCCGCTTTTCTCCTCCAAACCTTGCCTTTTGTGACAGAGCATCTGTAGTGACAGTCAAGTGAACAGAGAAGATTTTTTACATTTCTGAGCCCAGAAAGACTTCTATTAGGAGAAAAAACCTTTTCCCCTTTCTCTTCCTCAGCTCCATCCGCCACGCTTGATCCCGCTCCTGAGCCCGTTTAGTTTATTTATTTATTAGAGTGTGTTTGCTTGGGTCCAAGTGAACAGAAATCAAAAATGTGTTCAAAACGCCTTGCATGCAGAAATCTGTTGAGTAATCCATCGGATGGAAACAGCTCAGTCCCCCAGCTGCTTAGGATCAGCAGAGGTCACGGAGAAAGAGCTCAAATATGCGTTAAAGTTCCATTTGCTTGTCTAAGTGGATTTTTTTTTTTTTTTCATCGGCTACAAATCTTCCTGGCTCATCTGTTGCATGTTCCCTACCCTCACCTGATCTCCGATGAGTCACTGCAGCGTGGTGTGGACTTGAGCACTCGTCAATGACTCAAACCCACCGGTTTGACCAGCCGTAAAAGAGAACGAGAGGAAGCGCGGGCCACAACTGTAAATTTAACGGAGAAATTAAACTGGAAGGCCTCTCAATCTGAAAGGACGTGTCTGTCAGCCCAGATTTCGGCTTTGTGAATTTGCGTCAGTAAAAGCTCTCATTAAAGCTCAACAGCCTAGAAAAGGGAAGCAGATGAGACATTTTTCCAGTGTGTGCAAGGTACCTCCAGAGAGTTGCGCATCTCAATTAAATTTTGGACAACTCGGGCTTTGGAAGTGCCCGTCTGACCGCAGGCAGAGCCCGGACAACTAGATGTGTTAATGTTGGGATCCCCACCACGCGCTCATGGCAGGGGGTTGTGTTTCACCTACCTTCTCATACCGTAAGAGGTGTGAGTTACCTCTGGTAACAGCTGGAAAGGAAGAAATATTTCTCATAGAGGGCCATTCCGTCAACAACACTGATCTTCCATGGAGCCTTCTGCACCCTTGGTACGTCACGCCGTCCTCGGCACCCAGCAGGATGTCAGGGCTTTGTCGGTACACGGCAGCTGGGATTTATTATCCCATACTGGCACGGGAAACCAGAGCTGAGGGTGTTCAGATGATCGATTACCATTTTTTTTCTGAAATAATTTCAGAAAATACAAAGGACCTCCCCGGTGATAGGAAGTCATCGCTCGCAGACGTGAAGTCATCTTCCTGTTGTTGCAGTGCCAACTTCTTCAATTTAGGGCTACACTAACCACGGTGTTGTGGTGGGTAGGAAGTCTGCTTTCCATCGGCAGTCATTCCTTTTCTCTTTCACCGCAAAAAAAAATAAAAGAAAAAATAAAATAAGGTGATATTTTCCTTTAAACTTCCATGAAAATAGTTTTCTTTTTGTTCCTGTTGGAGTTATCCCCTCACTGAATTTGGGAGATAATAAAAAGAAGAGGAGGCATCCTTCATCCTGTCATGTTCCAAATGGTTTCGTTTCATTTATGTCTATGTGTAGATTATTTTTGTTACTCCTGTCCCTGAAGTGAACGTAGCAACGCAAGAAATTAAGTGGAACAAAGCTAACGAAAGCCTATGCCGTGTGTCTGTCTGGTACACAGAAAATATTTGGAGCCTGTTTGTGCTGCCAGCTCTATACAGGCAGTGGCTGTGCTTCATGTTTAGTGTTAAAATCTTCAGAAAAATTCAAGTATTGCGTTTTTGCAAGAGTAGTAGGTACCTTAGAGGAAGCTCATTTCCTTGGATGGTTGGTTGGCGATGCCGAGGGAACGGTGCAGGGACTCTAGGGAATTACGTGGCTCCCAGAGGAGGAACGAAAGGGAGCTTTTCCCAAGAGATCCGGGAGATGACGAATGCCTCGCTGGACAAACAGGTTTTATTTGTTAATTAAAAATTTTCTAAACGCCGGGGGGTTTTGGTTTTTCAACAGGTGAACGTTACTCGTGAAGACTCACCCAGTGAAGATCCAGTCTTTCTTCGTACTCTAGGGAAGGGAGATTGGTTTGGAGAAAAAGCTCTTCAAGGGTAAGTGCTCCTTATGACGTAGCTCTTACATTGAGATAACGTTTCAACGACTTCTGCAGCCTTCAGAGGGCTCTTGGACTTTGGGAAGAGGTTGCGAGGGTGTTCATGCTTTTGGAGTCGGACGTTGGCACTTGGAGTTGCACGTTGCAACAAGGCCACACCTTGATGGGGAGATAAGGTTTGTTCTGCAGTGGAGCGGCCAAATGTAGGTGTTCCCGTGTTTGTAGACATCAGAAAATAGTTTATCCTTGCAGTGTTTTCCCTGACCGTGCGTTTGAAGGTCAAAATGTTTGACGTTTTGCAACTCTGGAGTATTTTTTGTGTATGGTAAGAGCATATTCGTGGTCTCCTTGGTGGAGTAGACAGCTCGAAGGCAGGGCGGTGGTAGCGGGTTTGAAATTGTCTTACTGTGTATCTGTGATTTTGGTGGAGCTGGGAATGGCGTGTGAATCACCTGTTTTATAAAAATGTTCTCCTTTGGGGATGAGTTTGACTTAAAGGAAGAGAAACTCCGAATCCATATCCAACAGGCTCTTGTTTTCCCACACGAACACCTAAGACAGAAACACTTTTTTTTTTTAAGACACTCACAGAAACTTGACTCATGGAGTTGGTTTGGTTTTTTGTTTTTGTTTTTTTTAAGAAGCGAATATCTTGAGATATTTGTCTCAAGACATTCACTGTAATAGCAAGAGCCGGCAATAGCGTGCCAGCCAAAACCATCGTGTGAAGACGACTCGGTACGGGAAAGAAGAGAT
>WHYT01017369.1:244383-259402 GCA_009806455.1 Tetrax tetrax | reverse complement strand
TATTTGTCTCAAGACATTCACTGTAATAGCAAGAGCCGGCAATAGCGTGCCAGCCAAAACCATCGTGTGAAGACGACTCGGTACGGGAAAGAAGAGATTTCCCACCTTGCATCCCTAAACAGTTCTGGTGACGCGCAACGCCACCACGATGAGAATTTCTCAGCATTTCAAACAGTATTTTGGCTGCCTGCCTCAGACTGAGATTAGTTAATTTGCAATAAATACTTGTCTGCATATATTTAAATATTTGATGCGTAATAACTTTGATCTTCTGAAACTAAATAGAAACTGAATAACGGCGAGTATGTTCTCAACGTGTGGGGAAAGCGTAATGCTGAAATAGATTTTATTTTTTTTTTGTGAGGGAGATGACGTGCCTGAAGTGCCGTACCTCCAGTTTGTTAATAAGCCCAGTAATTCTGTAGCTAGTTTTAAATTTAATAGCGTGACAATATTGTAATGCAAAGCATCCAGCAGCTTGATAAATTGCGAATAAATGAGTATATTTCAGGACTGTGGAAGTTGGTAAACCTTTAGGGTGTTTCTGCTACACGTGTAAAATACAGTTACGGCTGAGAGCTCAAGATAAAATCAAATTTTGAATATATCTTCTTTTCCATTTGGGGCTAATTTTTCAAAACCTTATCAGGACTTGCTTAGCGGTGCTCAGTTACGAGCTATTAAATTGTGTGTCGTGCTTTCCTCCGCGTAGGATGTAGTAACAACCAAAAGGTATTTCTCCCAGACACCGTAAAACAAGAGTCGCGGCGGCGTTCATTCGGCGTAGCGCTGCACAGCAGGAGGACACGTACCAACTGTCCTCTCATCTCATAAAAATATGTGCGTTGACGTCGGCTTATACATTATTCCGTTGTTCACGCTCGCGCCAGATGGCAGGCGTTATCCCGCAGTATCCCGTTGCATGCCGGCGGGAACGAAACGAGCCCTGAAATGATGGACCCGCATCATCTTCCGGTAACACTCAAGGCTCGCAGCCGTTAGGCTGTTCTCTTACCTTGCTGGTTAATTGGCACCGAGACAGCAGACGTAGCATTTACAGTACGGCAATACATAATTTACGGTGTGCTCACAATCCGTTCTTTCTCGGAGATGTTTTCCTACTTGGAAGGAAAAACATTTTGTAAGGCTAATAATTACTGCTGTCATCAGGGAAATAAGTCATTCAAGTCAGCAAAGAGGAATAACGCAGCTTCATGACTCACGTACAAAAAAACTAGCTAATAATTACGCTGTGCAGCCTCGATGGCATCGCGCAACTGCATCCTGGCACAGGAGCATCTATCCAAGCCACACCACATCATCTCCCGGAGGTGACGTTTTTGGAGCGGTCATCCATTCGTCTCATTGGATGGAAAACATGGTTTAGTCTTCTTTTGTAAAGAATAAGATACGGATTTTTGTTTCTTATTCTTAAATGCATTTGTGGTACGTAGGGCGAAGAAGAAATTGCGGTTGTTGGGTTGTGCAGGTGGTTCTCTGCCGTGGTGATAATTACAGTTGAGCTACAGTAACAGATTTATATATTATTTTTTTGTTACCTTCACAATGATTTGAAAATAAGTATGGTAGTACTTGGCCCTCATGGGACACAACAACATCTTCCTCTCAAGAGGACTGGTACTATTTCCAATTTATACGGAGGCCCCTATATCATTATTAGATATTACAGAAACCACCTCTCCAGTTCCTCCAAATCCCTGTTTTATGCGCTGATAATTTGCAGGAGGAGTAAAACAATGTATATCTGTACGGGTAGGAACGTCAAAAGACAGTTTCCTTGCAGACCATCTGAAAACTCTATGCTGTATTTCCACGAAAAATAGTGTGAATTGCTGTGATGGAAGTTGTCCTCGGGCATCAGAAAGAAACATGGGGAAATGCCAGTGCTTCTTTAAATCATAGAATCCCAGAAGGGTTTGGGTTGGAAGGGACCTTCAAAGCCCACCCAGTCCAACCCCCTGCCAGGAGCAGGGACATCTCCAACCACATCAGGTTGCTCAGAGCCCCGGCCAACCTGGCCTGGAATGTTTCCAGGGATGGGGCATCCACCGCCTCTCTGGGCAACCTGGGACTGTGTTCCTCCACCCTCAGTATAAAAAAATTTCTTTCTTATATCCAATCTAAATCTGCCTCTGTCTATTTTGAAACCACGACCCCTCATCCTGTCCCACCAGGCCCTGCTGAAGAGTCTCTCCCCACCTTCCCTGCAGCCCCCTTTGGGCACTGGGAGCCGCTCTCAGCTCTCCCCGGAGCCTCCTCTTCTCCAGGCTGAACAGCCCCAGCTTTGCTCGCGATACACTGCTTCAAGGAGAACCTTATTGTCTTCTTGTCCTATTAACCTCATTGTCCTGAATTTTCTTGGGAAGAGGGAATGGAATGGAGGGTCGGAAATGCTTCCTGCTCTATAACAGAGCAGCAGAGATTTCCAAGGCAATCGCACAAGTAGGTACATGGCAAACAGGAGTCTCATTCATACTGGCATTTTATATATATATTTAAAAATATTTTTTAAAAAATTATATGTTTATGTAGAAAACTACATATATATCTCTTATAGGATAATATAGTTTGATTTATATTTCTCTAGGGAGAAGTACCAGTCTTTCTGTTGCAATCAGTGTGCTTGGGAAAGAGGCATCCAACCACCCAAGCGTGGTCGGGCTGGTCTGGGGAGCAGCAGAAAGATGGTGTAAGAAAGGAAATGGGATCTGTGATGGCAAAGGGATGGGAAAAAGGACCTGTGGCCCCGGCTGGGAGAGTTACAAAAAAATTCCAACCTACAGCACTTTCTCTTGCTCACGGCCTTGGCACAAAGCCGTTCCTCACTCGCCTGTCTTGCCGGGGGTCAGGGTGGAAAGAGATTCACTATTCCCATTCCAGCTCAGTTAGGAGCCAGGGGAAAAAAAAAAAAGAAAAAGAAATAAAAACAGCCACAGGGTAGAAATTCAGTTCAGGAAAAGGTTGTGTTCCAGCCAGGAGCCCCGTGGAGATGAAGGTGTACCTGTAGCGATGGCCATCGTAAAACAGAAGCAGTGCTTCAGATGTTGGTGCACAGCAGAAGGCGTTTAAAGACAACCACAAAAGACCCTTTTAACTTTGGCTGACAGGAGGGGGCCGGTTGGGAAGCACTGTTCATCACCTCTCGCTAAATAACGGGGCCTTCTTTAAGCCCTGGGTGTTTTGTAGCCCCACCTGGGGCCGGAGCTACAGTGTGCGCAGCTCACGGAGCCTGGACACAGGGCCTCCAAGGACCAGCTGGAAGTTATTTCATCTGTTACATCAGCTGCTTCTTACATTTGTTACAAGCGTTGAGTGATCTTAAAAGGTATTTCAGCCATCGCAGCTGCATTCTCCATCCTCTCTCCCTCCCCGCGTAGATCCCTGCCCATAAAGTCAGGCGAGACCTCTTGGGTGGTGACCGATGGGTTTTGACCCATTATCCTGAGAGGCAAGGAGCACCAGAAGCTTTTAAGGATTTGGAAAAGCTGTTGGCAAACCCCTGAAAGCAAACCCTCCCAAAGGCTTTGGAGGGTAAGAGCTCAAAAGCCCGGACAGCTGGAAGCGAGGAGGCAAAGTGACACCGAGCTGGAGTCACCATATGGTTCCTCCTGGGGTTGGCTTTGTTCCTGCAGGCATCTGGCCCCTGCTGGGATCGGGAGGCGTCGCTGGGGTGGACCTTGGCTCCGATTGGTCTCCTAAGGGCACACCACAGCAGTCATTAAACGCTACGAAAATGTCTTCCTGTCCTGTTCAGGCTGGGTTCTGGCGTTCCGGTGCCCTGGTCTCAGAGTACGCAGCTGGGGCATGGCTCCAGCACAGATGAAGATATCTTACGACACTGCTGTTGCAAAGTAAATTATGAAATCTTCATCAGGGCCTTTGCAATTTGTTTAATTACATTATTGCAAGCACGTCTTGATTGCTGAGCTGGTTGCTTCACGTTCTCCAAGCACACATTCTTCACCCTTTATTTCTTCACAAAACACAAGCCAATATTGCGTTGGCTTGCGCGGGAGCTTGCGGCGAGCGTCTTCAGCTGGTTGCCAAAAGCTCTTGATGCTCGGGGAAGTTCCCTGGCAGGGAAGAGGCTCCCAATTACGGGCCTCATCCAGAGCCTTTTAAAATGAGCTGGCAGGTTCACTCCGGTGGCTGCTAGGTGTGCTCTAACTCAGCAAAACGTAGCTGAAGATCCTGAACCAGAGCTGGTGACGTTATTTTTTGTGATCCTTGGTGGGTTGTCAATTTACTTCTCAGATGTGCAAGCAGTTTGAAAATCCACAGCCTTCTGTAGCAATTAGTCCTGCAGTGTAAGTGTGCAGAATGAGAAGAAATGCAGGTTTTAATGGGATGGGGTTTTTTTGGATGGGCCATCTGCTCCTCTTAGGAGCAGCCTCCAGGTTCTCGGAGGTGCAGTTGACTTCTCGATTTGCAGAGAGCTCAAGACTCTGTTGTCTGAGGCTATACAAGTGTCAACAAGCTGTTTACTATGAAGACAAATAATTTTTCTTTACTATAGTTCCAATTTCTAGCATCTTGGTAAGATCTCCTGGAACTCGCTCCTACTTTTTCTTTAACAAGAACCACGCTTCTTCTCTAAAGACATTTGGAACTAGAGCTAACTGGCTGCAGTACCATTCTGCATTTTGGCAAAGAGCTGCTCAGTCCATAATCTGAGGTTTTTTTACTCATTTGTGTGCTGGTGATAGAGAAAGCTGGTAACACCTTAAGTCAAATTGGCGTTGGTGAACCTTCTGAAAAAGCCGGACAGCTTTTCAGGTTTGCTTTGTGTAGCATCTTCCAGAAGAACTGCTCTTCCAGGCTTGAATAGGCAAAGGGTTTCTTTATGGCCCAAGTAAGGAGAACAACTGCAAAAAATCACACCCACAAAGGCTCTTCAAGGTCTGCGTTTAGATGATCGCTTTAAAAGCTCGAGTGGGGCTGGAGTTAAGTGGTGAGATGATGAATTGGGGATTTTCAGCCACTTGAGTTTCCCCATTGTGATAGAATCATAGAATGGTTTGGGCCGCTCTCAGCTCTCCCCGGAGCCTCCTCTTCTCCAGGCGGAACAGCCCCAGCTCTCCCAGCCTGGCCTCACAGCAGAGCTGCTCCAGCCCTCTGAGCATCTTCTGGCCTCCTCTGGACCCTCTCCAACAGCTCCACGGCCTTCTGGTGTTGGGGACTCCAGAGCTGGACGCCGTACTCCAGTTGTCAAATATCTTGCTTCTGAATTTCTTGAATTTTGGGGCAATTGACTTAGAAAGGAGACGCAACTTTATTTTATAATAACCCTCACCTGAAACCTGTTGCAGTCGAGCGAGAGTAAACGCCGTTTTAAGAGGGCAAAGCAAATGATGATGTGCTTAAGCAAGATCAGTGAACACCAAAAATCGGAGGCTTTTGTGCCTTATCAGTCGCCTGCCTCGCGCTGCGTTTGGAGCATCTGCTTTGCATTTCACAAGCCTGTTGACATCAAATACGTAATCATGAGAATGCATCCGTTACCGACGGAGCAGAACACAGACAATCGTATTAATGGAAGGCCTGTGCGCAAAAGAGGCCTTTTAAAATTTATTGTCGCAGAGAAAAAGAAAACAAATATCTGGCTTTTTATTTACTCTCTCAAAGAAAAACTTGTTTGGGGGAAAATAACCATTAGGAGATAATTAGCAGTAAATTCAAAATTTACTACTCTTCTAACAAAAAGTACAGAAATTAAGTTGCTTTGGTTTTTACCAGGAAGTTAGGCCCAGAGCCAGCTTCATGGCTCAACTGTAGTTAATAAATAATCAGGTTGGTTTGAGTCTTAAAGATAACGATCGTTAGTTTATAAGAGCACAGCTTTATTAATAGCTTTGGCTTTTTTATCACTGAATCATAGCCTGGGAACTACAACTGGGTAGTTGCTTTCCTTTGAGGATGCAGCCCTACCGAGAGAGCGCACTGTTCCCCCCGCTGAGTTAAAAATATATTTAACGTTGGGCAACACGGCTGTGCCAGATGGAGGAGAGCAGAATGACAGGGGTTCTATGGTTACGAATGGTTTTGCTTACACTTACTGCAGTGAACCTCTCTGAAAATTTTTCTGATGTCTTTTCGCCGGGGCGTTATTGAAAGAAACCCTATTGCTGAAATCGGTAATGCGTAGGAAATACCACAGAGATACAATATTACTGCTTTTTATTAGAATCCCAGAAGGGTTTGGGTGGGAAGGGACCTTCAAAGCCCACCCAGTCCAACCCCCTGCCAGGAGCAGGGACATCTCCAACCACATCAGGTTGCTCAGAGCCCCGGCCAACCTGGCCTGGAATGTTTCCAGGGATGGGGCATCCACCGCCTCTCTGGGCAACCTGGGACAGTGCTTCACCACCCATTCCAGCGTTCTACCACTTCGGTAGATAACAAAGCTTCTAGAGCAGTATCCACGTAAAAATGTGTCCTTGCGATAAAGTTTTAAAAATAGCGCAATTTGGTGGATGTAGCCTCTTGTTTGACCCGGGATGAGCGAAGCCGGTTAGCGATAGAAGTGATTGTTGGGGTCAGACCTGGTAGGTTTTGCTTCCTCAAAAGAATCTAAGCCCAAGGCTGCAGTTTGCCTTTCTCATTTGGAGGATGTGCAATACCCTGGAAGGGCCGATGGCTTCTTCTCGTGCTGACTGAACCCGCCAGACTCTTCCGCTTTGCCTCTTTTCATGTTGTTGGGTTTGGTTTTTTTTCCAGACAGTACCTGTGCTATGGCAAAAAAAAAAAAAAAAGTAAGTATGGTGTAAGAAAGCCAAAAAAATCAAACCAAAAAAACCCCACCTGATTTCTGTCCTGCAGCAACTTGTGGTATTTTGGGTTTTACATTCATAAACAATAAGACCTTTATGTCAACGCGTTGATTGAATCAAAATGTTTCATCCTAAAATTTCAGAATTTTGATGCTTTTGTCAAAATGCTGAAACGCTGGTTTATGCCGAGTGTCTCTAGTTGGGAAGGAAAAAAATCCATAATCCAAAATAAATGTATTAATAAGGAGAGGGGGGGGGAAATAAATCCCTGTAGAAGCCCTCCAGAGGAAATCACATGTTTTCTTGGGAAAATGCTTCCATTGAAACAGTCCCGCTAGCTCCGTTCAGGTTTGTAAGCATTAAGTGGAACTGAAAAATACAGCACTGAATTATAATTCTTTTTACTCCCTTAACAAAAAAAATATCAATAAGTACGGATGCCTACGGGGAATGCGGAGAGAGGAGCACGAATCACTGCCAGGGATGCTGCGTGTGAACGGGTAACTGCCCGTGATGGAGACAAGATAATTCGTGGTCGCTAACCCTCAGGGCAGGCTTACAAGAGTCTGTAACCATATGGGGGAAAAAAGAGAAAAAAATACTTTCTTTTTTCTTTTTTTTTTGGCCTGACTCCTGTATCATCTACATAGCTACGCACGTATTTAACCGGACATCCTTGAGTGTCATCGCATTTAAAAAACGATGCCTGCTTACGCCACGCAATGGCTGCTTGAATTTATAGACAAATTTGTGCAACATGAGGTGGCTCCTCTTTGTTTTGTACCGGGGATAGATTTGGTCTTGTGTGGCAGGCCTGTAGCTCCGTGTATAACGATCACTTCTAAATTTTTCATGTGTAGAAAATCGAGGTTTGTTTTTTTTTTCAGCAAGGATGCACAGTAACCCAGTATGGAGATGCAGCGCCTAGATTTTGTGATCATTCTGAGGCACCATAGTAATGTGAAATATTTAATATTAAACCTCTGGTTTAAAAATAATAGAATGTTCTTTAGAGAAGGATACTAAAATAATTCCACCTCTAAAAATATAGAATAATATATTTTTCTGGCTTTCGTTTTGCGTGCTGGGTAATTGAAATACAAAGTAGACCATTTAGATGACATGTTGATTAAATTTAGGTCATCCAGGTTATTCAGCAGGCGAGAAGGGTCTTCACCATGACAGATTTGCTATTTTTAAGATGACTTTTCTGTACCGTGTCGTCCTTGAACGACCCCATTCCCTTTCTGAGCTCTCCTGCCCATCACGATCCCAACTCCAGCATCAGCCGCTGGCTGCAGGTCATCTCCCACGTGCAGCACACCCAGAATCCCAGTGACTTTGGTTTTGCTCATAGCAACGCAGTAGGTTATGAGTTAAGAAGAAGAATATTGTGTAGCAACACCGAAACTGGATAAATGAGCGTTTAAGGAAAGTTTGTGGATTCCATAGCTCTGCAATACCGTCAAATCATCAACATCCTTTCCAATTTGTAGACTTTTTGTCCCCCAGAGAGCTGCACGTCCCACCTATTTTGTTTAGGGGTCAGTAGTCTAGAGGTTGGCAGGAACACGGTGACCCTTCAAGAGGTGATTCATCCAGCGCTGACGCTCCTCTGCCATCTGTCCCCTCCGGAGCTGCCCAGGCCGTGCAGACAGCTGGGCTGGACGGGATCCCGGATACGTAGAGGGCAGCTGAATCCCACTCGGAGTTAGCGACTGTATTTCCTTTGGGACTGAAAAAAAGAAAAAGCCTCTGAGTGGCTGCGTATAGAAAGTGTTACCAGTGGAAAGCCTACTGACGAAAATCTATTCTCCCCATTTTCTGTTACGGCCATCGAACCGTTGAGTAACGTAGTTAACTGCCAAGGACGCACTCAAAATTAAGGATGAAATACTTACAGGGCCGGAGCTGGCTGTTTGTCTGTGTGAGCGCCGATTTAATTCTATTTTCTTAGCAGCTCTACAATATTAAAAGGCCATTTTAAGATCACCCTTTTCAAGTAATTCTCATTTAAATAGACAAGAAGATGACGAAAGAGCAATACCCTCTTTTACGGCACTTAAGAACCTGCTTGAGCCTGGAGTACCCAATTTTGGGATTTTGTTTGTTTGTTTGTTTGCTTATTTTGTCTGAGGGATGTGCTTGGCGATGGGCTGAAGTGTCTCTCTGTGGCAGAGCTATGACATCATTTACAAACCGCAGAAAGAAGTCACGGCCGCGTAGGTGTTTAACGACATCTGACTGGGCCGATGACCTTCATCGCTCACGGTGTGTCACCCTGAAACACGGGTTGGCGTTGCCATCTGCAAAGCATCGTTCAGTGAACCATATCAGCCTGGTAAAGCCTGATTATTATTATTTATTTTTTTTCATCCACCATTTTAGCTGGCTTTTAGCTGCTCTAGTGGGAGATGTGCTTGTGTGTCCTGTAAACTGGCGATGACGAATAAATCCCTCATCCAGGCATGAGCACAGCACGAGAAACATCACCTGGGCTGGCAACTTGGTAATCTCACCGGAGAGATGAGGCGCGGTGCCCACCCTTCGTGAAAATGGCATTATTGTCGGAGCAGATGCACGTCGGGCTTGGGCGATGGGTGCAGGACCTCTAGACCAAGTCTTTTAAGATTTGCTTTTCTCCTCTTCATCTTTCCTCCTACAAGGAGTTTCGTAGACTGTATGCTATTCCTGTACTGGGTATATTGGTATTTCTTGACAGTCACAGGCCTACCAGGCCAGAATTTAATTATTATTAACATCAACTCTGAATTCTAGAACAGATCTTTTCCCCATTTCCAGACTTGGCAGAGTGGCTGTTTATGCCAGCGATGATGGCAAATCAGGCTCCGGTGGCTCCGGTTTTGGTTGTAGGCTCCGAACGTGAAGTAAGTCGCATTGAGTGTTGACGCGAACGATACAGTTAAGCTTTTAAGTACTTGGCACGCTGAAACAAATACGTGTTGTCCCAGCTTGTCCCTGTCCCCATGGGGTGTCACTGGGGCTCTGGAAGGGGAGTGGAGCCGACCTCACCGCGGGGGTCTTGGAAACGCCACCCTGTGCGTTTGAACATTTAAAAAGAAACAGATTGTGTTATCTCTGAACAAAGTCAGGTCTTATTTTAGGCCAAGGTGCAATCTGAGCATAGCTTTTGCGAGACACAGCAGCGCTCCCGTTACAGCCACGGGACTTTGTGTGCCAAGCTCGTGTTACCTTTCTGTTTGGCTCCAACAGCAAAGGTCTGCAAGCCAATTTTTTGAAATGCTATTGAAAAGTGTGTTATTTATGTGTAACGTCGATAGGAACGTTGACCGACGGTATCTGTTTACTCCACACAAAAGATTTGGGGGTTGTGTGTGGCATTATTTAGGAGCGCTCCTTGTAGGTGCTCGACAACCTACTAACATTTTGTTGGGCTGAACTGCGTCGTCGCTGACCCTCGGAAACTTCGTCTGGGGCTGGAGCTTTCCATTTTTAAGTCGAATTCGGGGAATGAGCTGCAGCTGTGCCAATTGTGTGGGACAGCGCGTGAACCAGTCCGACCCCGCGGCTGGGCTGGGAGCTGCGCTGGCAAGCTCCCCAGTAAGCGTCGGAGCTGGGATACCGTAGACCCTGCCAACGGGGCTTAAACAAAAGTTCCTTACTGGGGCACCCCGCAGTGCTCTGGTAGACAATGTTGGATTTTCCCCAGAGAGATGTCTTTGATGGATACGGGAGCCTTCGGCAGCTTTCTTCAGTGGGTCAGGCTGCCGACGGATGAAGGTGAAAGAGGAGCCCAGGCTCGGTGCTGGGATTCACCTTTTGTCTCCAGGTCTTCATGGGATAGACTGGACCGTGCTGCCTTTTCCACGATGGAGTTCTCTGCTTTATTAAAGCCTCACCATGGCATCTGCCTGGTTGAGAGCCCTTCTCATCGTCACCAGGACCCCTCCTTTCCTTCTTGTGGCCCCGTCTTCCTGCGCCCAACCCTCCAGCAGTTGATTCTCTGGGGGTTTAAGGCTCCAAACCTCCTCTCTCTTTTTTGTCCTTCTCTGAATGCAGTGTCTGTATCCCCAAATCCATTTGCTTTCGTGCTGCCAAACTATGCTGGCAGAAATCCTGCAGCAGGCCGATTTCCTTAATTATGATTATTGTCTTCCTCGCTCTGCCATCTCTCTAAATAAACAACAGTCCCCTGGCTGTCTTGTCACTCCCTGACCATCGTTTGTCAAGCTTATGTCTCCTTTCTCTGCCCAGTGCCTCGCCGCTTTTCTCTTTCCGAAGCGAAAATGGACAAGACACAGTTCTCCTGACTTGCTGTCCCACTGGAGCTCTGTCCTCCTCCTTTGCTACTGCAGATGCAAAAAGTTCTCACCTGGTCTCTTCTTGGAGTCGTCTTCGTGGCCTCCATTAACATGTATCTTGTCTATAATCTATATCTCCCTTTACTTTTCCCTTAATTTCTTACCCTCTCTCAGCTCTTATCCCTCACCAGCTGAGCACATTTTGGTCTCCTCAGTTGCAGAGGTAGGAGCTGCTGCTCCGTTCTCCTCTCTTCTTACCGCTGATGCTATTTATTCTCTTGAAAGCCGGTGGGATTTCTTGTCTTCTAGTATTACAACATCGTTGACATCGTTATTTCAGCTGGAAAGGGGCTTGCAGAGGGCATCTCGTACACTCCACACTCTAATTAGAGCAGGTCGTTCAGGGCCACGTTCAAACGCATGTCCTTGCGTTACCCTAAATGCATGGATTTTATTTTTTTTTATTTTTTTTTCTTTCTTCATCTTCTGGTCTATCAACTCAACTATTAGTCTTTTAGTAAAGCCACTCTTAAGCATTCGTAAAAAAACCCAAGGACCAGCAATCCGTTTTTGTTTTTCAGAGTTGTCACTGGAATTCAGAGCTGCCAACTGCGGCCTTCTCTTGGCATCACCAACTTTCTTCTTCTTATATGCAGTGGAGAGACGGTGTCTGCTCTTCAGGGTTGTTTGCTCCTTCGTGTGTTTTTCCTCTCTTCTCTGGAACTTCAGCTTATTATCTCTATCCTTATTAGCTCATTTCTGGACTTGTCTCCTTGCAAACAGGGATCTCAGCTTTTTCTTTGATGTCTCCTAGAGACAACTGGCTGCCAGTGCGATTCCAATAAATTACGCCGACTTCCCACTGGTTTCTTCCTTCGTGCAGGGCAGTGCCATCCTGTCTGTCCTTCATGTCTCCAAGGTGCATGTTATCTTCAGGTTTTTCTCTAAAACTCCACCTCCAAGCTAGGTCAGATCTGTCCACTTCTCTCTATAGAAAGGCTCCAAGATGCTTTTGTATAGCAAAATCCTCCGGAGGTTTTGTGGCCTTTGGTTACTCCAAGGACACTGTAAGACTGCTCCTGCAATTTTTATGCGGAGGGTGGTGGAGCCCTGGCCCAGGTTGCCCAGAAAGGTGGTGGATGCCCCATCCCTGGAAACATTCCAGGCCAGGTTGGCCGGGGCTCTGAGCAACCTGATCTGGTTGGAGATGTCCCTGCTCCTGGCAGGGGGTTGGGCTGGGTGGGCTTTGAAGGTCCCTTCCACCCCAAACCCTTCTGGGATTATTGTTATCCTAAGTGATTGCTTTGACCTTGATTGCTTGTTCCTGCTGTAGCTAGGAAGTATCCAGGTCTTCGCCACTAGACTTCCTAGAAAATGCTATTTTGCTGATAATAAATCCATTTCCTATATTAATTTCAGCAAATCTGTGCGTTTGTTACCGAGGTCTCTGCAGGCTTTTGCTGTTTGAGCGACAGAGTGATTGTGGCCGGTTCGCAAATGTGATGGTTTAGGAGTTACGCCATCAGCGCAACAAAAATCTTCAGAAACCGACAGTACGAAAGGGGAAATGTTGTGCTGCGTGCGTTGGATTGAGCACAACCGTTTTCAGAGGTTTAATTGCGTTTATATTTAATAAAAAGGGGAAAAGCTCATTTATAAGAAGTAAGGCTGTTGCCGACCTTCCGTCTCAATTTCATCTCAGGTTTGTTCAGGCTGAAACGAGTGTTAGAGCTTGATATGGCAGAGCTTCCCTAATGAAGCAATTTTGCTCTGACTGCTCACGGGGCTGGCAGAGATTTAAATTCATGTGATTTTTATATTACTATCAAATTCCATTTTTTTCCACCCAGCTTCTGGGCTTTGTAAAATCAAGTTCTTGATTCCTGAAGTCTAAAGCTATAAAACGCACATCTTTAAGGCGCTTGCTAAATTCCATTATTTCTTCAATCATGTTATAATTAAATGAAAAACTGTTTTCAATTATAGCATTGAGAAGAAGCTTTTTTTTTTTCTTTTAAACAGAGGCCACAAACTAGTGAAAAGGAAATAAACTCAGCGAGGGGGACTAATCTTTAAGTAAGGAGAGAGGGATGATGACTTTGTTGGTTTGACTTTGCTTTCTTGGGTCCAAACCCAATTTGTATTTTCCTAGTGTTTGTTTTTGTTGGTTTTTTTTTAGTATTGCATGTGCTGATGTGATGAAGAAGTTTTTTTAAAATTTCTTCCAAATTAAGCCATGTATTCTCTTAGGTAACTTCAGTGTTGAGGTGATGAGCCCAAGTCAACTCTTGAGCGAAGAATCGGTAACATTGGCAAGAGCCCGATAATAATCTGGCTAAAAATCTACAAAAGGCATTACTGGGAGGATGCCCTTAATTCTTAGATGTCTTCTGCAACACCTGAGTGACTTTTGCCCCGTGCTGTGGTAGGGATGGTGATGTGAAATACGTAGATGAGCTGCTTCTGGTCCTGGATTGTAACCTTCAAAATAATGCTTAGTCTTCTGCAGTTGAGTAGGTGGGATTGCGTTTAACCCGGAACAAGCTGACGTTAAGTCAGAGAGGGGAGAAACGTGGGTAGGTTCCTTGCCAAGGAGTTGCTTTTGTAGGCTGAAGACCAAGCTGGGGTGCAACTCCAGTCTAGAGCCAGCTCCTCTACACGTTTGGTTGCAGAAGCGATCAGGAATTTCTTCTCAGCTCTGCGCTGGACAGACAGGGATCAAGCAAGGGAAACTCCATGGAAATATTTGGAAGTTGAAAGAAGCAGAGCGTGTGCATGAGTCTGTGAAGGCTTCCCTGCGACTCTAATATGTTGACCTTGGGCATTTTGAAATTTTCTCCAGTAATGGCTGAAACTTGGCAAAAGGAGATGGAATGAATTTTAAACTCAGTATTATTCTGTTCTGGAGCCAGCTATTTCCAACATCTTACGTTACTATAGGTTAATGTAGTAGTGTTAAAGTAAAGATGACTCCAGTTGTGATTTTCTCTCCCGTCTTGTGTCTGAAATCCTCATCTAAAATTCTCAGAGAAAGCTTGAAGAGAGCACTAAGAATGTATCTGCCTTAAGGGAAACTGAGAGGTGGCATCAAAAGACATCTGGTTCTTGTTATTCAGGTGACCTGGAGTTTGCACCCTGGATTTTAGCAGTTCTTAGTGCGAGGGTGAAAGTATGTTTTAGTCTAAAAATGACTCTCGTGTTACGTGGTTCTTGAAAACAAGTTGAATTTACTGGAGAGGGACAAAAATCAGATGACCAGTGGCTGAAAGGGAGCTCTGAAGGTCTCTGCTCTGACCTCCTGCTTGAAACGGGGCTGTCGCGATGCTGGAGCAAATTCCTCGTTGCCTTGTCCAGCCTGATCTTGAAAATCTCCAAGGATGGAGAATCGGTCACCGGGTGACCCTATTGCACTGCTTCTTGAAGTTCTTCAGTTTTCCATCACGTCCAACCTGAACTTCCTAATGACAACCTGTGGCTGCAGCCATTTGCTTCCAAGAGCTGCGGAGCCCAGTATTTTCGTGTCGTTAAAATGGGAATATATCTCATCTGCATGGATTTTGGAGGGGTCTACAGGAGCAGATGCTAGGTTCCTAGAGACGTGGAGAAAGACTTAAATAATTTGGCAGTTTTGGAGAGATCGCTCTGCCTAGGAGAGGTGAGCGTCTTTGGAACGCTGGGAAAGTCTGAGCCTTTTGTGCTGTTGGTTTGTTGCCCTGATGCTACAAAAATTTAGGAAAGATTTAGATTTTGGACTAACCCCCAGTGCCTGCCCTAGAGCAAAGCCTGATGTTTTATGGGTAAAGGATAAGCAGGGCGTCTCATTTAGAAAACATTTTATCATTTTAAAACCCTTCATGAAAGACATGTAGTAAAATATTGTCGTTAACCTCATAGCCTTATTTTCCCTTTTTTTTTTTTTTTTTTTTTTTTTTTTTTTTTTTTTTT
>WHYT01017369.1:193047-217817 GCA_009806455.1 Tetrax tetrax | reverse complement strand
GGTGTTTGCTGGTGGTGTAACAGCGAGTTTCAATCAAATCTAATGGTATATTGTTAAATTAAATTGTCCAAATGTAGTTTCCATCTGTTGGAAGAATTATATTGGCATCACTGAGGGGTTGGGTGCAGAGCTATGAGAGGGTGTTGGAGCAGGACTCCAATGATTATGGGGATGTTGGATGAAAAAACGCGGAAGGAGGGGAATGATGTCAAAGATTTTACAATCACAGAATCCCAGAATGATTTGGGTGGGCAGGGAACTTTAAAGCCCACCAGTCCAACCCCCTGCCAGGAGCAGGGACATCTCCAACCAGATCAGGTTGCTCAGAGCCCCGGCCAACCTGGCCTGGAATGTTTCCAGGGTTATCCAAGGTGAATTTTCACCGTCTAAGGTAAAATCAGGGAACAGAGGCTGTATTTTTCGTATTCACACTTTGCAACACAGCTTTATAAGTAACGGGATCAAGAAATACACTTTTATCAGAAAAGTTCCTGGAAATGGTTAAAAAAAAAATCATGGTTCTCAAGTTGTTGGCAGCTTATCAGAAGGAAAATTGTTGAAACTTCCCGAGTTGCACGTGGAGAACAAATGATGTTGAGGAAAGAACAGCGATGCGTTTTGTTCCCTAATTCCACGGTGGGATTAAGAGCAGCGGTACGAGGTCTCCTGCCCCGCTTCTCGGCCGCGTGCCCGGGGCGGGATCTGCGCCCGCTGGTGTGCAGCCTGTCCCTTTTTGTGACTCCAAAATCCCCTCTTCTTGTATTTCCCGATGATGCGCCCTCGAAACTCCCCCCGGCAGCTGTGACCTTTCTCCAGGTCCCGAAGTTTGAAGCTGGAGGGGACCGTAAACTACCAGAGCTCGCCCAGAGGACAAAATATAGTAACGAGCTGGAAGGAAGCAGGCGTTTTCCCGGGAGGAAATAGCGGAGGGAAAGGTTAGCGATGGAGTATTCGGAGAGCGAAGGCGATTCCTCCGACGAAGAGTGCTGTTTCTCGGGGAGCAGCGACGAGTACTCCGGCGATGAAGCCCAGAAAGTGTCCGAGTCAGTGCCCGCACGCGAGGCTTTCGCATAATTACTTCTGGCGGTTGATGGCGTGCGCTTCTAGTAATTACTTGTTGCATTTAGTGCCTTGCACTTCTAGTAATGATTTTTGCATTTAGTGCCCTGCAGTTCCAGTAATTATTTGTTGTATTTAATGCCATGCATTTTAATTACCTACTTTCACTTTTAATGCTGTGCACTTTTAATAATTGCCTGTTGCATTTAACGCCCTGCACTTCTAACGACTTTTGCATTTAATGCTGTGCCCTTCTAGTAATTACTTTTGCATTTAATGCTGTGCAGTCCTCATAATTACATTGCATTTGATGCCGTGCTCTTCAAATAATGACTCGTTGCATTTAACGCCATGAATTTCAAATAATCACCGTTGCCTTTATCGCGGCGCGGCTCTAATAATTGCTTGCTGCGTTTAATGCCGTGTCCTTCAGCTGGTGGCCACCTGGCAAAATATTCCCTCTGAAAACACGGACCGAGAATTCGTTTGTGCTTGAGGGTGACGGAGGTTAATTCCTCGGAGGGGTGGCGTGGCCCTAGGTATGTTTGTCGTTTTTAGGCTTGGGAGTCCGAGCGTGTTTTGCGTTTCACGGCCGCTGCACGTCAATGTTTAACGTTTCTAGAGAACTGAAAGCGCGTTGGTTTTTAGAAACTTGAGATTTGTAATCCTGCTTGCAGCCTGATTGATGAACACCCCCTAACAGGAGAGCGTGCGGGGTTTATAAACCCACTGGGGCGGTGGAACCGGAACGCTGGTTCTGCCCGTCGGTCCCTTCCCTCGGGATTTGCGGGACGAGGGTCCCAGAGGGGGGGTTGTAGGCAATGATGCGCAGGTTGGCTTTGGAGATACCCCAAATAGCAATTTCTTGATTTGACACTTGCTATAATGAATAATGTAATACAGTCATCGTAATCATGTCGATAATCTGGATCTATAAAGATATAAACTGTGGCAGAAACGGGACAAGTACCTGAAATTTTAACAGGAATTAATGAACAACCCAAAAGTTTGCGTATTCATTTTTAATGCCTTAATATACCAGCAAAAGTTGGCTGCAGCAACTTAATGGGATATTAAACATGATAATTCCTTAGCCTCGCTATATTTACCAGACTTTTAGAGATTAATAGAGATAATTGTCTGCTGCGTCTTTCGGCTTGCATTAAATTACCATCGTTTTGTTTGTTGGCGTGGGTAAATTAGCACTAATATACACTTAATTTCATTGAAAAGAGGCTCAAAGACGGCATTCGCATACAGGCCTGAATATTAACGTTCCTTGCATTTGCATTTCTGCTTGCTCTGTTTCAAAGATATTAAAGATAGCTCAAACGTAATTAAAGTTAATTAATGCTTGCCTTAAAGGGAGGATGTGCATTCCTGTAGGAGGCCCTACTGAACAGTGAGGATTAAAATGAGTTAACATCGTATTTTATAGCTGGGGCTGGTCATGGCCAACTTCGTGGTGGGGCAGGGAAAGGAGAACGCCAAGATAATGGAGGTGCAGATAAAACGTGTGCAGAGCCCAATCCTAAGTGCAAAGTTTGGAATTTTTGAAGAGTACCAGCACGGTGGTGTAATGCCGAGACCTTTCACAAGCTTCGTCCTCATCAGGGCCCTTTTGCAGGCACAGTCCCAACCACCTCCGTGCTCCTTGCGCGTCCGATAGCCCACCGTATGCTTGTCCCCGGGCTGAGTAGCGGAGCTGACCTCCCGCTTGACTGGATGCCCCGTGTGCCAACGTCGAGATATTCTGTGGGTTCTGGGGAGAAGGACGTGAGCAGAAGCCTAAATGTTTTTAGCTTTTTGGGTGCCTGAAGCCTGTGTAGATGAGGGAACGTGAAATGAATATAGGGGAGAAAGCTGTGAAACACAGAAATTTGTTATTGAAGTGCTTTTAAGAACGCAGTATGTTTGAAAATACAAATTATTTTCATGAAAATAATACAGCTTGCTGAAGAAATGTATTTTTTCTTTCAGGGAGGATGTCAGAACAGCCAACGTCATTGCGGCTGAAGCGGTGACTTGTCTGGTCATAGACAGAGAGTAAGTACAGCATTTTCCTGCCTTGGGGTGGGGCCTGTCTCCAGTTCTCACCTCTTAGTTTTTAACTAGAGCCTTTGATCATTTTCTCCGCAGAGGTCATTTAATTTTGAGTAATTCAGTCACAGTTTACGTGCGTCCTTGATGATGTAGGGGGAAGGGCCCCCTAAATCAAGAAGACAAAGCTCACTAGTGGCAAATGCAGACAATTAAGAAGCTCAGAAAGGCAAAATGGAATTAAATGGGGAGATAGCATTACCGTGGAAACGGATCCAGGCGCTACGGTGAAATACAGATTGACTTCGTGTCGGCAAAATGTCACGAAAGGCATCAAGCTTCTGGCAAACGTTAGAGCAAGATGTTGTTATTCTAGTCCAAAGGACGTAGCCCTGCTTGCAACTCTGCGGCTCCAAGGAGCTAGAGGAGATGGGAAGAGTGAAATAATGTTTTATGCAGGCAGTTCGAAGGACTTAGGGGGTTGGAATCTAGAAAATAAATACCTGGGCTCCAGGAAACAGTGCTGCAAATTCCACTGCTCTCTGCAATTGTTGGGAATGAGGTTAAAAAAAAACAAAAAAACAAAAAAACATTACCTTGAAAATTCAACATTGGGGTGGTTTCCCAGTTGTGAGGGCAGTGAAGCGCTGGCATAGACCGTCAAAAGGTACAGACACATCTTCCATGGGAATCCTTCCGAGGGAATGCAGTGTAGATCTGTGAAACCATGAGAGAGGGAGGTAGGATGGATGGGGATGGGCTTTTCACTGCCTCCCCCAGCGCAAGAACCCAAAGAAACCTGCAGGAGGGAGGCGAAAGCTGAAAGGAGACGACTTTTCTGGTGGGGATCACTCACAGAGCTGTAAGAAAACATGGAGAGTTCGCAGGTGTTCAAAAGGAAAAGAAATCCATTGGATTTTTTAAATATGTAGGACCTAGCGCTGAGCGAGGAACTTTCGGAAGGGTGTAGGAGAGCACTGAGGGAAACATCACAAGTGGTCGCTCTGTCCTTGAACCCTTCCCTGGGCACGTAGTCTTGATGCAAGGCACCATCGAAGGTCAGACGGTGGAGTAGGGCTGCCCTCTGAAGCCCTTCTTATCTTCTGATGGTACAGAGAGATACAGGAGAGATGCTCCAGTGTCTTGTAGGAATGATCTATGGCCACTCAACCTTGCTTTGACACAAGTAGTTGTCTTCAGTTATCCTACAGTCCTTCGTTTCTGGAAATTTAGTGTTCTGTAATGGCTGAACTGGGGAATAATACTTCAAAAATCCTAGGTCTTCTGATATGCTGGTTTGTTTATGATCAATTTAAAAAAAAATATGGTCTCTCCGTTGAAAACAGATGGTGAACTTCAGGCTGTCACATACGTGAGCAAGGTAGCCTGGTAGGTAAAAGACTCACTATCCCTTACCATTCTGTGGGGCAGAGAGAAGAATTATCGAGATAATTGGGTAGTTTAGCAAGCGTTACTTCACAGAAATACAAAGCCACAAGTAATTTATGGATTTTTTTCTGAAGAATTCTGTAAGGGATATTTTAGTTTTGCACTGTAAGCGTTAAAAAAACCCAACTAACTAGCAATTGCAGAGCCGGTGGTTCCTGATCGTTTCGCAGACTGCTTCTTTACTTGTCTGTTGCGCCTTTTTTCTGAGTATATAATGCCCTTGAGATAGCAAGGAAGTACAAGTTAAATTTAAACCTTTGAAGCTGTAGTTAACCTACACCAGAGATTCTAGCAATGCTCTGCAATTAGTAGCAGAGTAACACTATTTATAAGAATCCTATTTATAGTGTGAGAAAAGTAATGCTATTTGTGGCGCTGTTTAGAATGCCAGGAAGGTTGTCCCATGTCCTGGCCAGTTCTGACTGTCTTGTCATAGCTCTTCTCTCAGATTGTTGTTCTCTAGCCATGCCAATAACTGTAGAAGCTAATTTTAATATGGAGAAAATCAGGCTTCTGTAAATTGGAGAAATTGTGCAGACAGCGTTCTGTTAACGAGGAAAAATAGCATTTCTTTATATCCAGGTACACGGACTCTTACAACGTTTGGTTTGTTATGGTGGTCGTGGTAAATGTTCACGTTGAGTTATGTGCAAGGTAGAAATGGAAGCTGGAAGTTGGCTTAACTGCCGTCGTTAAGGTTGCCTAATATTTTCTATTACGAGACAAGCTGTTTGCTTGGGCAAACGTAACTATTGAAGCAGCAATTTTCATGCTCTTCTTGATCCAAAACAATCCAGCAAAATTGATGTTGCAATTTCAAAGAACAAATTACGGGAAAATATCATTTCTTTGACGGTCAAGCCGTTTCTCTGAGAAACTGGAGAATGTCAGTCGTACTGACAGTAGGGGTTCGTATTTCTCATCGGCGTTGTCTTGTCATCAGGGTAACTCTTCCAACTTCCTTGTGAAAGTCTTCCCAAGACATCCAGAAATTGTTCCACGGAACCCTTGAGAGCCACGCTGCTGATACAGCTGCCGTGCTCTCATCTCGTTAACGCTTGGACTGTAGGAGTCACAGCAAAGCGTTCCTCGGAGGCCTGGAAGACTGACTGGTCTCTGGATTTGGCAATATCACGAGCAATGGTAGGGCTGTTGTCGTTGCTGGAGCATTTTGAGGGTGATAATACAGGAAACTTTCTTCGCAGGGATGAGCCAGGCCACCAAGCAAGCTCTGGGAGAGTTGGGTTTGAGTTGGGACGTTGCTTAAGCATGAAAAGATGAAACGATTGGCCTAAAATAATTTCTGAAATTCAAAAAAAATTGTATTAAAATGCTACAGGAGTGAAGCAGTGGGAGTTGAAAATACCATGAAGAAAGCCAAATGGTAGGACATGTGATGGGTCTTTAATTACCAAACTCCCACAGTGTCGGTGCTGCCTTGCTTTCTAATTTCCTGGTGAAATGAGAAGGCCATTGCGGTCAAATCCTCCCCCCCAAAGGTAGTATAGCTATTTCTTGCAAATCTTTGTAGACGTATTTGGTACAAATGGATTTTCAGCATCCTTTTCTGACATGGAAACGTGCAGAGTCGGGATCTAACAAAGAAAACAACCTGCAGTGCAGCAAGCATTTGATGTGTCCCGCAGGCTTTAAGCTATTTTGTTCCCATTTGTCCAGAAAATATTTATTTTGAAGGACAACTGGCATTGTTTGTGTCTTGCAATTGTCTTTTTAAGTCCCTTCTTTCGCCAGAATAATGAATTTCAGTGGGATTTGCTCCTTAACGCTCTTTGGCTTCATCAGCAGTCTCCACCACGCAGGAGGTGAGATGAAGCCAATCATCGGACTCCAACCAAGCTGCAGCAGAAGTTTCAGCTGATGTTGCTGAGATTTAATGTTTGGTTTTGCTGCGTTTCGCTCCCACGTGAATGAATAAATATTGTTTGCGAACAACCTGCGAGTTGAACCTTTAGGAAGATGTCCTTCAGCAATAATCTGAACCTAACAGTCAAGGAGACACCGGCTCAACGTTGAACTTTTGGTTTGGTTGTTCTTCTAGACAACATGAACTATTTTACATAGACTCCGCATCGTATTTTCTGAAGTTAGCGTGCGTGGCATGGAAGAAACATGAATGTCCGTGTTTGTTGATGAGCGAGCGCTTTAGCTCAGGATGTTGGCACCATTTTGGCCTAGATGTTGCAAAACTGGGAATTGTGGAAGGAGAGGGCAAAATGGGGCACCCCGAGCAGAGGGAACCAGGCTTATCCCAAAACCAGAGCGGCGTGTTGTGCGTCAGGAGTAAAGGCACAAAATTTGTGCAGAGATAACGGAAACTCAGATACTCGATAGAGGAGTGTAACAAGGAGTCACGGAAAGGGCAGAGCTGGTTGGAGCAGGTTTTGGCACGTAACAAACACAATGTCACGGGTTATTTTTCAGTAAGCAGCGATGAGCGGACCATGGAAGTAGGTCTGTGTTGGGAGTACCATTAATTTTGGTCACCCAAGAAAGAGTGTTATGACAGCAAATCCATTATTCACTGGAACTTGAAGAGTTGACGTCTTGCCAGAAAAAAAAAGTAGTGTAGTCCTACCTCTTCAGGTGTCTTTCAAAAGAACAAGCTTGGTAGGAAAAATTTCCAGGGAATTTCGCTTTATAGTCAAAGTTTCAACATGTCCACGCACACTGTCGTTGAAGAGGAGGTCCCACTAACCCAGGAGGGAAATCGGAATGAGACGGTGACAAGGCTGATCAAATGTGGATGACAGGTTTGCTGAGGGACCTCAACGACGGGCGAGCTGGTGTCTTCTCCACACTCAGGCTTAATGGTGAGATTGGATTGATTCAGCCAGGCTGTCTGGAGGGAAGGAGAGGTTCTTCCTGCCAACCGTGAAGCATAGACACAACTGGGGGGCTCAGTTCAGCAGAACCCACATATTGTTCTGGGAACTGTAAAACCATGCATCTGACCATTTCAAGGACTTTGGGTACTTGGGGAGCCAGGCAGCTCCTTGGAAAAATACAGTTTTCTTCTGATCAAACCTATGATCTAGGTAAACATATTAATATTTTATAGCAGTTGTTAGTGGTCAGATGTCTTGTATTCATTTTTAATTCCAAGAGCAATTTTTCTTCCCAATTCATAGGCTTTTTGTGTTCATGACTTTCTAAGACCCCATGTGAAAGAAAACGGAGACTCTTGCTAGTTGAACTATTTCCTATTGTGATGCTGCAGTAATTCATCCTCTAGGAAGAAACTCGTTGTGGGAGAGGCGCGACGTTGGTGTCTCCACAGTGTCGCAAGTTTGGTCCCGTCATCGTTCGTCACAGTGAATGTTCAGGCTCCTGGAGATGGTACGAGATTTGCTGCAGAAATACGGTTTAAGTGATCGGGGAAGAGTTAACAATTGCAATGTGCCAGATTTGATGGATCGCTCCTCCAGGAAATTTTCTATAAAACATTTTCTGGTAAAAATTGAGTAGACACGAGCAAGACAACCTTGAGCATCTGTTCTATAAATCAATTTGAGTGGATATATCCAGGCACACTTTATTTCCACCTCCTTTGTACGGAGATAAAATGGGAGGGAAAGGTTCAAAACTCATTCCTAACATTTTGATCATCATTGGCACGCGGAGAGAGAAGTTTGAACAACTTTGTTAACTTTTTTTTTTCCTACATGTATGTCTAGAACCTGAAAAAGGGTTTGGGACAAGGGACAGCTGCTGATGGAGGCCGGTAGTGCTACAAAACTGTGTGGTATCTGCAGATGTTGAGTGCTAAATGCTGGTTTTTTTCTGCTTATTGTCTTCTTTGGTTATCAAGATGACACAGATTTTTTTTTTAAGGAAATAATTTTAAATATTTCATGTATTTTCAGATTTTCTCTTTTAATTTTATGGTTTTTTTTCCGTTTTTGAAAGCCTGACTTTGGTTTTTAACGGGAGTAACTATGAGATGTCGAGAAAGGTTGCTATGTCAACCCTCTTGGCAATGGAAATTGGAGAAAAGTAAAATTAAAAAAGTATTACCCTGGCATGACCGACCCTGTACGAGCTGAGCTGAACCCTTTCATTGGAGATTTCAGGTTTTGCAGCTTTACTGGTTTTCCCAGTGAGGTTTAACCATGGAGAAAATTGCTTGTGAGGAGAGAATAATAAAAACGAAGAGAGAAGGCTACGCAGAGGGAAAAAACTGAGCCATTCTGTGATTAAATTCTTGGGGAAGTTGTGACTGAGGTGATACTTCAACAACGTTGACGGAGGCAACAAAAAAGCGGCTCCAGTGAACTTTCTCGCCAGGCCTAAGTCGTGCTTAAGATATTTCCATAAAAACTTCCAGCTCTTAGACAAACTGTTGTTACTCCTTTCAGTGACTTTTTTTTTTTTTTTATTTCCCCATAAAATGTTTCACTAGGCAAAGATTTATTTGCATTGCCAAAAAAACACGGGATGTTCAACCCTGCCGCGTTTTCCAGCCGCGTGAGAGCAAACCAAGCCGAGCTATTTTAAATTGCATTTTAAGCCTTAGGCCGTGTCGTACACCTCTCCGGAAGGATTACAGTTTTACCGTGTCTCGCTTAATTACCTAAATACCTGTTTGTCAGCGTTAACCTACATCTCTTGCTTTGCTTTCACTGTCATCTCGCAAGGGTTTGGCTTCGTCCCATGGCACATCTTCAGCACAAGAAAGATAAATGCGTTGCCTGAGCTGAATTTTTCATATTTTCACCACCGAAGGAGAAATTTGGGGTTGGAAAGCCACTCTGGTGATTAACACATCTTAATTACAGCCTGCCTTGTTAAAAAACCCTCATGCCGTTTCCACGCAAGAGCAAAAAGGTCTTCGCCTTCTTCATTAATGAGTTCCTGTTGCTGCGAAAATAATTTTCTATATTTTATATCATTTAAAATATTATGAATTAAACAAAGTGGAAAACTCAGAGAATTTGTGTGGGCAGAGGATGTTTCCCAAGTGGTGATGACCGTAATTATGCAAAAGGTCATGCTGGAAAAGCATTTTTATTTTTTTTTTTCCAAAAAATGTACAGCAAGCAGCTCTAGATCCAAACCAGTACAAACAGCTTTCCTGACTGTGACCTCTTGGCTCGTATTTATGGCAATAGTGGGTAAAATACCGCGGCTTTTTCCAGCTGCTCTTCATAAAGCAAGATAATTAAGCCTCCTGTCATTTTTCTGGAAGTCATGTCCCCGCTCGCCACGTGCGTGCGGGGCACCTTGATTACGGTCAGGCATCCCACGATGGAGCAGGACGTTTAAGTACTCACCTCAGAGCGTAGGGCGTGTTTAAGCTGGCTTGGGCAGAGCGCGGTTGGAAGAGTTTCGTGACGCTGGAGGCCAGAGGGATCGTGAAGTCATAGGATCACGGAAGGGTTAGGGTTGGAAGGGACCTTCAAAGGTCATCTAATCCAACCGCCCTGCCAGGAGCAGGGACATCACCCTGGTTAACCTCGTACGTCGCAGGATATTGCGTTTCCCTCCGCTCAATCGAGATGCGTCAGGTCAATGGGCTCTGCTCGCTGCTGTATTTCCACAAACAGCTGGCGTTTGGAGCTTTTTTTTTTTTATTGTATTAATCTACCCTGTATTTTCCTCACCTACTGAATAGCATTAATTCTCTTTCATCTTAAAAGTCTGCGTTGAAAGAGGGTCATTTTTATTCCCAAATCCATAAGTATAGCCCTAAATGGTGGTTTGGGGTTTTTTATTATTTTTTCAACTTTTCAAATTTTTTTTTTTAACTTCCTAATAGCAATTTTTGTTCTTCAGCTCTATGTTCAGCACCTCAGGAGTGTCATAAACATAGAGAATGCAGAGGAACTGTAGGATTTTTATTTCTGAAGCCGTGACCTTGAGGCAGAGATTAGCCGTGAGTCTCATCCTTTCAAATTAACCCAACTATTTCTCATTTTGCAAACGGTCCTTTCTTTTTTGACAGAAGAAAACCTGTATGTGACAAAAGTGTTGGGAACGATGGAAATTTGTAGTAGGGAACTATGCTTGTCACCTGGGATATTTTCAGTTATAGGTTTTAATTTATTTCAGTGATTAAAATGACTAAGAATATTCAATTTGCGTTTCTTATTTAGTCTCTGACACTGTGTAATAACACTACCAAAGACATAACAGTTCCATTTTTCTTTTTTTTTTTCCCTCTGGAGTGATGCTTGTTAGTGGATCAAATGGTCGTTGGGTCCATTTGTTTGAGTCACTCACGATATAAAAAGATTTTCTCATTCTTTTTCCGAGATGTCTGTGCCCTTTGTGTCTCCCCTGGGACAGAGGACGGTGTTAGGGCAGTGCTCAAGCTACTCACAGCTTGTACAGAAGACAACTCAGCGCCGAGCGTATCAAGCACTGCTAACATTTCACCTCGTCCTACTCAGTTTAACCCAATTAAAGCCAAATTTCCTCTTAAATGTCGTTAAGCAATTTGGCTTACGACAATTTGCTTGCCTTTCTGCCCTCGCTTTCTTTTCCTTCCCTGCTTTTTTATTTTCTTGTGTGGTTTTGGCTGCTGTTTCTCCGAAGATGTGAAAGCTAAGATACAGAAATAAAGGTTCTCCTTGGCTTTGGAAGCAAAAGGATTTCTAGGGTTTCTGGTTGGAGGAGAGGGATACGGTGGTGGCCCCTCACCGTCATGGGACTTACCAGCCACGTTGAGAGATTGACTCTAAAACTTATATTGGAGGGAGGGAAAACTTCAGCAGTAATTTCAGTGGGTTCAGTCGCTAAGGGAGTTGGGTAAGTAAATTTGGATCTTCTTGGCATTGGTTATTGCATTTCCACCCCTTCTCCAGCATGCCTGAGGCCGTGTTTCCCATCAGACGCCCAACCGTCGCCCTGATCTGGTCGGTTACGGCTGTCCCCGGCATCAAGAGGTGGCCCCTGGTTGCTGTCGAAGATCCACATTGGCTTGATTGGCTCCTAAATGGAGACCCTTCTTCTAAAAATGCTCCTTTGTTTTTACAGCTCCTTCAAACACCTGATCGGCGGCCTAGATGACGTTTCCAATAAAGCCTATGAAGATGCGGAAGCAAAAGCAAAGTAAGTGTCTGCTCGTTGTGTTCAGCATAACATCTTAACCTCGTTTTTATTGATGGTGCACCATTGTAACTCCAAAAACTCCCTGCCCTTCCTCAACAGGATAGCGTAAAACAGCTTAAAAAGTAACGAATGAGGTGCTTACTCTGAATTTTCCTCTGGATGAACCTCCTTCTGTCTCCCATGAATATTGGAGGACTGGAGGGAGATGGATCTGCTCACGGCCAGGTGGTCCTGAGGTCCATCTTAATCACAATATTTGAGTCCGCAAAGTGTTGGATCTTCAGAATTTATTGTGAAATAATTCTCTTGAAATAGTTTAAGGTGAGAAATTACAGATCCTGGAAGGCTCAGGTGATGAAGGAAATTGTTCTTGAGTATGATTTCTTTCCTTAGAGAACTCTGATCGTTCTCCAGCGTGTTCCCAAAGTCGAAAAGTGTTCTGAGACACAGAACGGGAAATCGGGTTTGTCATTTTTGAATGAATACTGGAGCTTCTTTGATGTGAAGCAATAGGTTCATCTGAAGTCCTACCATAAATATTCATTCCTTTCAGAAGTGAGCTGGAGTATATTCTAAAACATTGCCAGAAAAAAAAAACCCACTCTTTGTTCATTCTTGATCTACAGTTTGTCTTTAATAGGAAAACTTCGTTACTTTGATTCTGTACCAACAACAAAGCTTTGGAAGAGGAACGTGTTCTGATGAGAGGGACGCTGATTTACAGCCAATACGATTCAAAGGCAAAAGTAGTTTAAAGGAAAACTGAAGTTGCTCTGTAGGAAACTATTCTACTTTCCCTCTTAGAAAATTATTTTACTTTTCTTCTGATTTTTGTAATTATTATTGTTACCACATTGAAGAGGGATATAGGTGTTCTCTCAAAGTCAAATGCTCCGTGTGACTGTTAATCAGTGGCCTGCAGCTGTCTAAATTTAAGATTGCTCTTGAGTTATACATAGCATCTTCTTATTAAACCAGAGAGGTTTGAAATCGCGTGTAACAAAGGTATTTGGCACTTCTGTGGAGGGAAAATGAGAAGCTCTAATTAGTTTGTTGATTAAAAATAACTTTTTGTTTGATTGTTTGTTTCGGAAAATAAATGCGCATCCCAAGAAACGTAATTTCTTGGACAAAGCTTGCTAATATTGCATAGTACCCACAAATTAAGAGAGTTTTTTCTTTTTTAATCATCTTTGAGTGATATTTGAAATCATTTTGTAATCGCATTTAATTTATTGAGGGTACTAGAAGGCACCTCAGGGTTACAATTTGTTTAGCACAATACTTCCGTGCCCCAAATCAAACATGCACACTTTCTTCTTTAAACACTTAAGTTCCCTAAAATTCTTGTTGACTTAATTAAAAGGGCAGGAGGCTGTCGGCCTCTTTTACCATCCCAGAAAATTGGTATTTGGGGCACGGAACGCCGAGTCAAAAGCACTCAGTGCTGTAGCTAGTAGATGTGGATTATGTTGGATAATGTTGATTTTTAGCGTGGTGTTGTTATCACAGAAGTTTTTACGAGGTTTTACCACACCTAAGCCAAATTTGCTGTTCCCCATTTCGTAGTCTAACTTCTCACATCTACCGTTTTGGGCTGTGTTATTAATCAAGCGTCGCGTAATCATTTATTATCGCGGGCGCGGCTTGCGTCTGCGGATTGTGTTGGAGGCTTTTCCAGGAGAGCGTTGTGAATTTTAGGGAAGGGCTTTCAAGATCTCTTGCGGACTTTGTCACGTGTCTTTAGTGGGGGGCTGCAATTTTGGACCTATTTTGGACAACTTATATTTTGGGAAGAAACGGGCCAATGTTGACCTTAACATTTTTGAGCTTTGATCTTCTTTCTTCTTCTTCTTTTCTTCTAATGGCAAGTATTTCATCCGGAGAGAAGGGAAAAGCGTAGGATTTGTGGTGATGGAGGAATTGTTCCCCAAAAGGACGAATCGATACATTTTGATAGCAGCTTTTCTATCTTAAAAGTCAGAGGCCTGTCACTCGAGACCGTAGGTGGCGGTGACATTACTGCTCTTCGTATATTGACATTTTGACTTCAAAAAAGCAGAAGAGTGCAGTGCTGGCTGCCTGGAGAAACACTAAAAAAGGCATGCTCTTTCAAAAAATACGGCATTTATTAGTCGAATCCCATATTCACATTTACTTGACCCCTTCAAAAAGATGAATAGAAGAGGCAAAAATGGCCAAGTTCCTTTCCAAATAAAGCGAGATGCTTTGGAAGCATCTGCAGAAAGTTTTGTCACTCAAGACTTGTTGGTTCTGTATCTCGCAAGATAAAACTCCACCGGGAGAGAAGTCGAGTTGGCAGAAATTGTAACCTGGATTGCTTTTCAAGTAGCTGTTAATTAGCTCCAGCTAATTGTCCTTCAAGGGCTGATCTTTTCCGGGAGGGGAAGTTTGTGAAAGCGAAGAACTCAGCACAGAAAGTGCGTTCAGGTTTGATGAAGCTGTACACAAATCACATGAATTATTTTTTTTCCCCCCTCTTTTTGCATCCTTCTAGCTAGCACCTTATTTTCAGTGCTTGCACTGGTGGCAAAAGGCCTTTGGATGGATTGAGGTTTGCTCTGTACCCGTGTCTCGCCCTCTGTCAGGTGGATCCGGATGATCCACGCACAGGTCAGACCTTCAGCAGATGTCACCTCACGTTTGTGCCAAAATGTGACCAATTGAATATTCTGAAATGAAACGTATGAAAATACCTACAAAATGGCAACCAATGTATTTTCTTATAAATCTGCCATATCGAGGTAATTATTAGATTTCTGTTAATTTGTAGGCTTCTGTTCAGCAAAAGCACAGGTTTGGACTACATCCAATGCAGGGTTCCTGTTCCTAAAGCAGGACTTGGGCCACGGGGAGGAGTTCCTTGCAGAAATTAATACCAAACTGGTGGCACTGGTGGTTTTTTTCATCTCCATGCTAGAGCGTGACCCTGAGGTCCCAGTGCAGACTCGACTGAGAGGATGCTGGGCAGAAGTTACAAGGTCAGAAGATCTTTCTAGGTATCCAGCAGCCCTCCAGGTCTGAAAGGGGTGAACACTTTTTGTGGAGTTTATCTCTTGGCAACCTGGTGTCTTCCCAGCCAAGCCTGGAGATGTGGTTAGGGTGCTCCTAGGACCTGGGAAAATGTTCTGGCAATCCAAGGTGCTGTGGACAACAGAGCTACAACTTCATACCCTTGGCCTTGATTTGAAGGAAGGAGCAAACTCTGCTCAGCTCTTGAGGGCAAAGAAAATACACAGCACCATTCAAAAACATCTCGACTGAGCAGATGGGCTTCCTACACCACTAAACGAGGTGTCACAGGGAGATTTGAAGGCTTCCTTTGTCCTCTACCCCTGGTTTTAGGCATCTGCATGCTGGCCATAATGGTTTCAGGTATCTCCCTGTTCTGCGTGAGCACCTTTGAATTGTGTCCTCAGTGCCTGGCTGTTGGCCTGCACGGGCAGCCAGGATGCCCAAGACAAGGTTGGTTCTGTCGATGCCCCAGTGGGAAGGTGCCCAGGAGTCCCTGCCAAGCAGACCTCCAAGAAAGTTGTGTTCTTCGAAGTACTTGGCCTTCCCTCAGGAACACGTGTCTCAGACAACTTAATAAATTTGTCTGCTGCTGAGTGTCACAGTTTCATCCTTACCAGAGAAGAGGTGAAGGAACATGACAGACACTTAGTTTGGTCCACATTCTGAGAGAATAAGAGTTTCAGAAGAATGACATTCATGTCCCAGTGTCAGGCCCAGCCATGTTGGTGTTCAGGGCGTGAAGGAGATGCCTGCATAAGCAGGACCCCCATCTCGGTGTAGATCAGTTCTGGACAGAGTTGCTACCACAGCTCTCATAAATCCAAGAGGAAACAGGTGGTTTCTACTGCGGTTGTTGGTGCCAAGCGAGGTGAGGGTTCAGCAAACACCGTTAGCTCCTGACACCCAAATCCCTCGTGCTGACGTCTTCCCCGTCCATAAACTCCTGAAGTTAATAGCTGTGCGCTGCCTTAACCACTCGCATGGTCATCAGGTGAGGTCCCCTGTCGCTTGGTCCCACGTTTCCATCTCGTGTAGCGAGGGAGAGCCTCTCCCGTGACACGGGGACAAGGATGGCAGCAAGGTGGCCCTCACCACCGCGGTGGGAAAGCCGGTAGCTGCCTGGGCTTTGCCCAGCCAAGCAGAGCAGATCCGCTCTGATGAGCAGGGTCCCTGCACTCCTTTTCTCCTGTCACAGCCAGAATTATCTCCTGATGTTGATCTCCTGTGGCAGCGGGGCTTGAAATTAATACCCTGTTGGAGTCCAGACGCTGGTGCCTTCATGCCGTTGCCCCAGGCTCTCTGCAGACGTAGGCTATTTTGATTGCACTTTTTGCTGGGTTTTTTTTTCCCCACATTCCAGCTGCGTCGCAGCCCTGGGGGAAGACGTCTTGGAACTCGCAGCCAAAATTGTCTCCTTTTCACAGGACTGGAGGAGGCAGGGCCTTTGTGTAGGTATACGATGCCTTCTCCTTTCCTGGCAGCTCTGGCCCCAGATGCCCTTCGTCTTTGAGCTGTCTTATAACAAAGAACTTCATCTTAAATGTCTATTTTACTGGCCAGTCATCTCTTTTTTTCACTTTACACCTCCCCTCTCACCACGTTTACTCATAACAAAGCATCCTAGCGGTTTGTTGACTTAGTTTTGATGCAGAAGGCAGTTATTAATATTTTTCAATTTTTATATGCGTACTTTGTACACACTTTCCCCTTCCACCCTGATTTTAAAGGTAAAACTGATTTTATTCTAACGAGAAAGGTACAGATAGAGCTTTACAGTTCCATCAAGCGAGGTGGTGTGGTGTCCCATCGTTTTTCCTTTCCTTTGCTGCTTACAAAACGGCACTACATACTTTCAGCGCTAGATTTTTCGAAGATGCCAGGTTAGGAAAAGTTTTTGTCTCCCAGTCGTGGGCGGACGGAAGGCTGCTCCTGTTGTCCGCCGTCTACCGGTAGCTGGTGTTCCGCTGCCATCTGCTGTTGAAGGCTTCCCCCAAGCTGCCTCCAAGTGTGGCCTTTTGCAAGATGAAATCCCCGTAGCCTGCAATCCGTCTGGTTTCTCCCTTGCCAGCCTGTCTACAGGGGAAGGTATTTTCCAGTGTCTTGTGTAGCTCCTCAGCAGCATTCCTTGGAGGAACATCTCTGCTACATGTCTCTCCTTCCTCTACAGCCTTTTCTTTTGTTTCTTGAGGTCATCTTTGAGAGGTACTTGAATAGCTGATATTGTCTCTGGGTTGGACGCTCAGTGCACGTGGGTAGGTCCAGGTAGGAGTAATTAGCACGGATCCAGAGGAACGGATGTGTAGAGAAAAAGTGTTGGTGACAAGGACGTTGCTCTACAGACTGTTTGCATTTCAGTAGGGTTTTCCTTTGGGCTACTTCAAGTCTGGTCCTCAATGTTAAACAGTGCTCGGGGCACGTCAGTCTGCTCCTGAGGCACGTCTTCAGCTTCAGCGTCACCTGAGAGGAGCCCAGTTCTTGTGCTTTTGTCCCACTCGGAGATGTGAGAGAGACCTATCAGGAGACTTCTCTCAGAAAGAGGCTCCTGTTTGTCTGAAAGTGGCTGGCAGGGATCTGGCCCAGGTTGCCCAGAGAGGTGGTGGGTGCCCCATCCCTGGAAACATTCCAGGCCAGGTTGGCCGGGGCTCTGAGCAACCTGATCTGGTTGGAGATGTCCCTGCTCCTGGCAGGGGGTTGGACTGGGTGGCCTTTGAAGGTCCCTTCCCACCCAAACCATTCTGGGATTCTATGAAACTTCTTTGAAGGTGAACTGCTGTTGGCTTGCAGGGTTGCGTTGCGTGCGCAGAGATCTTGAGACTTTCTGGCTGCACCGTCTCGCTCACGAGGGATATATTAAATTAGCTTTTAAAAGCAGGTCGGTTTTATTTGTGTAATAATCTGTAGGCTTTCCTTTTGCCAACTTGACCTTTGGATACGATAATGGGCTTCGTCAGATGTCAGTGAAAAAAAAAATCGGTGCCCTTGAAGCAGGCTGCTGTTAGAATACTTCACTACATTTGTTTTCTAGAATTAGAGCCTGTACCAACGAAATAAAAATGCAGCAGAAAGCTTTCTGATGATAACGGGTCTCATTCCAGAGGAAACGGAAAAATATTGCGGCGAATGCATCCGTGTGCTCAGCGGGTCTGGTTTTACATGGTAGCGCTTGATGGAAACAGAGGCCTGCGTATTAGAAATATTAACCGTTCCTTTGGTGTTTGTCTAAACACTTGTAGAAGCCGCTGAGAATACTTTACTAATCCCAGTACTGTCACTTAGAGCTTCGTGTAGCGCAGTCGTAGACTCGTTGAACGTTTTGGGTGGGAAGGGAACGTTAAAGCCCACCCAGTCCAACCCCCCTGCCAGGAGCAGGGACATCTCCAACCAGATCAGGTTGCTCAGAGCCCCGGCCAACCTGGCCTGGAATGTTTCCAGGGATGGGGCATCCACCGCCTCTCTGGGCAACCTGGGATAGCGTCCCATCGGTCTCAGTCTTGGTGGCTTTGGGCAGAAACTTTGGCCTCCATGAGGGACAGAGAGGCAAAGGTAGCATTAAAACATTTTTGCGCAGTTTTTGGGTCTGTACGTTTGGCGCCCGGCACATTTTTGAGCTGTCCTGAAGATTTATCTAAATAGCTTTGTAAGGATTACGCCACTGGAAGATGAGCTATTTCTGTCCTGCTTTCATCAGAAAAAGACTTAAATAACAGAGAAACACTTGAACAGAGTCAAAAGTGTTACAAATAAAACTCAGTGATCCTCCTGCTGTAGGGAGCTACTGATGTTTGGAACTGCTGGAAGTCGTTGTGGGATCATTTGTGGCTTTTCCAGAGTTGCCTGCTAGACCGGTTGTCCTCGGTTGTACCTCACCAGCTCCTACGAGATGCACCAGGAGCTGGGTCGGACCTGGCTTTTATGTCCAAGGGTTGATAAGGGAAAGGGAACTGAAGGAATGTAGAGGCAGTGAGAGGTGAAGGCCAAGTGGTGCTGGCACCGAGGGAAGGTTTGGGAGGAAGAGATTTGGGCTACAGGAGCCTCCTCTTCTCCAGGCTGAACAGCCCCAGCTCTCCCAGCCTGGCCTCACAGCAGAGCTGCTCCAGCCCTCTCAGCATCTGCGTGGCCTCCTCTGCACCCTCTCCAACAGCTCCACGGCCTTCTGGTGTTCAGTTTGTTCCCAGGCTGGGATGTGATGGAAGTAGCTCCGAAGTTCTGAAATGTTGGTGTGTGCAGTTGTTTAAACAGTGAGGGGAGGGGAAAGAGCAGAGGGTGGAGGTGCGTATTTCAAAGATGGGTGAATATTTAATTGTTTTCCCTGTGAAAGTTAGTAAGCGTGGTACCTGAAAGCTGCGTAGCGAATTCAGTTGACCTGGGAACAGTAATTGTGTCAAATTCAAAGACGAAATTCAATCACTGAACTGTGAAATGGAAGAAATTTAATCCCACTGTAAGTGAAAAACTCCGTGCAGTCTTAACTCCAAAGTTACTGCCGATACCTCCATCCCACCAGCAGCTGATCCACCAAAACAAACCTTTTTGTCTTCTTTCCCTTCTTCCCTGTAAAGAATACTTAATCAGTTCTCCTGAAGGCTCGAGTTAATTTCCATATGGAGCCGACAGTCTAAACGTAGTCGGCATTAAACTCAGGACTTCTACCCTTACCTTGTCCCTTCCACGTGAGCACGAGCAGGATTGGACCACTCCAATATTGGTAGTGCGGTGGCACCTGTATGGCCAACACTCGACTGCAAGACCCTCTCGTTTTGCTTTCTCTTCGTTTTGCCGAACGCTAAGCACTGACTCAAAGGCGGGCCGGGAGACGCTGTAGAAGAAGAGCAGATGATGCTGCAGAAATGAGACTCTGCCTTCCCTGCTGCTTCCCAACGCGACGCGACGCTCCCCTCTTTGAGTGCAGCCTACCACTGCGATAAATTACTCTGAAACGCCGCATAAAGGAGGTTTATTTAAAAAGCCCTGATGCTTCCAATATTGTTGATGGATCCTGAGAAACGACTGCTGTGCAATAACATTATTATTTTTCCCACTTATTTCTCTTGACAGTGCCGTTCTCCACTTACGTTGGTTTGCCCTCGGTTACCTTTGCTATATTTTCTCGGTGCCTGACTCAATACTCCGTTAAATGATGAGAGAAGTGCTGAGCTCTTAATCTTGAAATCACCTCACAAAAAAAAAAAAAAGAGGGGGAAACTGTTCTCGTGATTTAACTGATCCCACAGCTTTTATGTAGATACGGCAAGATGAATAGGTAACCAAAATATAGGTAACATGAAATTTTGAATATGTGAGGATCTCAGTGTCTGTAAATCTTTGAAGAAAGATCAAAGTCTGATCTTGCCTGGTATATCAGATGTTAATGTAAAAGTACCTGGAGATTTAGAATAGGGCTATTATAATTAAATTTTTGCTGTAAGTTGAAAGGACCTCATTCACAGGTATATTTAAAATTCATTTTATTAATGAGAATTAAGTATTTCTATCTCTGTCTGCCCAGCATGCCATCACACGCCGACGTTTTTGCACTCTTAATATCTCTTGGGTTTTGTTACTTCATTTTCAGGTGCGATCGTCGGCTCGCTCTACAAAACACATCAAGTAACCTAATTTGTTGACAGCAAAACGAAGGCTTAGTCTGATATGGCGGAGCTCAAAAAAGCATTTGTGGAATTGCGGTATTGGCTCGGCTGTTGAGTATCTCCTGTGGGTAACGGTGGTGTGCCTCCACCCACACCCATCAGAGCTATGGGTGCGCGTTCAGGTGCGCGTACCCATCTTAGTCTCAGATTAAATTGCAAGCTTGGCCAGACTTTGGCACGTTCCCTCATCCTTTATGGTTTAAAGAGATGCTTTCTGGTAAAGGTGTGTTTGTCGCACGCTGCGGTTTTAAGGGAAGAGCTGTTCCTTCTTTCATTTGGAGGCTGTTTCCGTGCAGAAGCAATGCCGTTCGTCTTGGATGGCAAAATGTCGTTCTTGCTGCTTGGAGTTCTTTTAGGAGCCGGTCATCGGAAATGGGCTGGCAGCCGTGAACGGCTGCGACTCTTGTAACAGGCAGGGAGATTGCCAGGGAATCCCTAGAGATGCTGATTGTGGGGAAGGGAAAAAAAAAAAAAAAAAAAGAAGAAGAAAAAAGCTAACTACTTGGCTGCTTTGAAATATTAGCCATCTCCTTAAATTCCCCCAGCTTCCTAGCTTGCTTTCTGATTGCATACACTTGGGGAAATGGATGCCCAAAGTTTAGCTTTGAAAGGTGCTTTCTGCTCCCATTATCAACCCCGCTGCTTCCCAGTAAGCGTTTGTAATAACTGTGCGGTAGCTGAATTGTTATATTTTGCATCTGGGTCAGACTGGGACGTGAAAATGTTTGTTAAGTGTTGAGTGCCTGTTTAGGGAAGGCCCGACCTCCTGCGCACAAAAAAAAAATAGCGTATCAAGGAGAAAATACAGCTCCAAAGTTCATGTCTCAGGAAAGCAAGACCTGCGTGGGATTGCTGCTGCTTGAAATGCACCCTTGCTAAGTATCGAAGCTGACATTTTTTAAAAAATAAAAGGCATTGCTGTCGTCTTATTGTTGCAGCCTTTGCAAAGGGTCAAGGCCTGCAAGGCCGAGTGCTGGCAGCAGCCTTCCCCGGCTCGTGGAGCGTACCCTCTGCCTCACAAAGCCACCCCAGAAATGAAATAGACCCTTCTTCCAGCCATCCAAAACAAAACTCTGGTAACCTAAATTTCCTTTAAGTGAACTTGTGAAATGCAGAAGCAAAATTAAGAGTATTTTCTCTTCTTTCTGTATGTGTTATGTGTTTCAACCTCTTTTTTTTTTTTTCTTTAAAAGCAGGCAGATTTTTGTCATTGCTTTGTTATTCAGGGCAGCTATCATCTATTGCTCGTGGAAATGGAAAAAAAAATACTCAGCGTGATGCGTAAGGGTTGGTGATGGTTTCAGAGGAGGGCAGACATGGAGGTAGGAGTCCCTGGAGCGAAGGGTCCTTTCATAGCGAGTCTCTTTGAACGGCCTCAAGCGTTTGGCAATATTGTTTTGAACACGGATGGGGGAAAGAAATTCAAATGTTGGTTTGACCTGCTGCATCTCCTAGGTTAGTTAATAGAGGAGCCAAACATAAAAAAGCCGAGCTCTGGGTGTGCCGGGGGCCATGTCACTCAAGGAGTCAACAGGAGCCACTGATAACGAATTCCTCTTTCCAGTCAGTGAACGTTGGATGTCGAGTTTGGCTTGGCAAAAAAAAAAAAAATCGTGCTCACCTGAGCTGTATTAAAGTTCTTCTACTTTTCCACAAGTTTTAGTGGATGGAAAAAGAATGTTGCTAGTAGAGGGCGTCACTCCTACTGCTGGGGCTCATCTGGGTCTCCCCTTCGGAGATGGCACGACAAGGGTGCTCAAAGATAAACACCACTGGGGTATTGTATATGGGTGCCTGAAAGCATCCTTAGAAAAAAAGATTACTATATTCACATATTTTAAGTTATATTTTATCACTGACTTCTAAAAACCATTCAGAGCTTGAAATAATTTATTGTTGTCTTAGTATCTCTCTCCCATTTTCAGTGATCTTCTCGTGATGTGAAGAATTCTGCTATCATTCTGGCAGTTTGCCAGGGCAATTAAATTGCTAGTTTTCCTGAAGCTGTACATCTTTAATAAACCCCTTTCACTAGGTTTTTTAGGTGAGTTCTGTTAAAAAAAAAATCCAGGAATGCATTCAAAAGGCATCAACTTCTTCAAAGTGTGAAGAAAGCATCTGGCCTGGTCTTTGCTCAGAAAATCATTTTTTTACAGTGGAAGCTGTTTTTCGGAGAAATTCAATCTGTACTCCAGTGTTAATTTAAAATTATGAAACCCGCCTTCCAAGGTTCTTAACCTGTGTGAGGTGAGTGCTTGTTGCCTCATTCCTGCAATGCAAAGCTCCAGTGTCCATGGAGGAAAATCGATAGCGATTTGGGGTGGGGGGGGTGCAGGATCAGGAGAAGATATTTTGCTTGCTCTGAAAATGAGGCATCTAAAAAAAAAATTCTCTTCCAGAAAGCGATATCAAGCTGTTGATAGACAGCACTCATTGACTCCGGTCTTTAGAATTGATGTGCCCTGTATTTATTTGATAAGGTGTAGCGTTATCTGGCTTTTTTCCTTAGGAAGGACCCCGTGCCCGGCGCCTGTTTGTCATATTTATACGTCTAATAAAACACAGCGCTGCCAGCTTGGACCTGTTCATTTGTATTTTACGGTTTCGCTCTTTATTCTCAGTTTCTATGGGAACCTGGGCTGTTACGGCAATAGAGAAGAGAGAGATGAAGAGGGGTCTTTGAAAACATAACTCGGTTTCTCTGCTGAATTGCCGGCGTGGTATACCAGGCACAAACATGCTTAGAGCTGAATAAACCGGAAAAGGGAAAAATCAGGGCAAGTTGATGGTGAGAAAGTTGGTGGTAATTGAGTTTCCTCCTTCTGGAAACATCTTGATGGGATGCTTTTGCACTTTTTGCTTTGCAGATCCGTGTATCATGCCTAAACGTTAGGTTTGCATTTTCTGAGGAGATAACAATTTGCATTGCTTGCCTTTTTAGTGGCTATTTCAGTGCAAAAAATAAATAAAACCTTTCCTTTTGGTACAATTAATTACAGCTCCTGACTCAGAAACGTGATGTTGATGTAGAATTCCATACATTTTGCAGAGCAAAATACTCTCGTTCTTGTATTACAGTATATCACTAGTACCTGCTGCTTCAGTATCAGGGAATCGAGGTGAGTAACGCAGACGAGCTGAAATAATTAGTAGGAAATAATTAGAAAACCCTCCTCAAGGGCACATGGGAATTCCTTACGAGAGATTTGCATTTCAGTCTCATTTGGAAAAATAGGAATGTAATGCTTTGAATGCAGAGTGTGCTGAAAATGTGAAGCTAAATTTTGCGTCTTTCAACAGATTTAAAAACTGATACATTTGGCAAACTTTGCAAGGATGTACGTGAAAAAAAAGGCTTTGGAAACAGTGGGGTTTGGGAGGGGTGATGCCAGTAAGACTTAGCTGTGGTTCCCAAAACGCATCGTTCGTTTGTTTTAGCGTTTTGTGTGCGTCAAGGTGGATGTTCACAGCTGTGCTCCTGAAGATCTAGAAATGTCTGTAGGGAGCCAGACATTCCTCGCAGAATCAGTTGAAACAGGGACACCCTTTGGGACGCTCAGTGTTGTCTTTAGGCTGGTTTTTTTCTCACAAATGTTTATTTTTAAGGCCAAGCAGGCGTGTTGGAGACCAGCTGGTCTATGGGCTCCCTCCAGAAGTCGTGTTTCTCTGCGGGCTGGTGTGGCAATCGCGTTGAGATAAGACTTCTCTTGACAGGTAGCTTTCATTCTTGCTTCTGCCCGCCTTGAAGTGGCTTCAAATTGGTATTGCTGAGTTAGGTTCAGTAAGTCGTAGCGTGAGATGAACTTGTGTGGCTTCCCTGCTCAAACCATTTGGGTCTGGAAGGAACAAGGCAGCCAAAAACCTTCTCAGTTGTGTTGAACGGCACCATGAATAACCCTGCAAGTTCTCTGTCTTTTGTCTTCCTGATCTGAAAAACAGCATTTAAGATCTAAGCCAAGGTACTACAGCAGAAATTGATACCATTATATTGTTTCCATCATCCCACGTTACAACTTCAGGGTATATCTCAACATCTCTGCTTCCTGGTCGCTTTGTTCTTGTAGTAAAACGATTTTCAAATTATCTTTCAAAACAAGTCCAAAAGGGGAGTGGTGAGCGCTTGACCTCTTCACACAGAGCCTAGAAATAGTTTTTTAACCATGCCAGGAAGTTGGTTTTGTGGGCATTTCTCTTCAACCACCTCTTCATAGTTGGCATTATCTCCATATATATAAAGCTGTTTGTTGGCCATCAAATTGCCTTTGCAGTTTCTACCAAAGGTGGGAGTACATGGACCGAACCCTTGTTCAAACTGAATTTTCTTGGGTTTTTTTCTGAGGTTTTTTTTTTTTGCAGTGAGAGAAAATTAATTCTCCACTTCTCCTGGGCAAATCTGTTACACTTAATGCTGTTATTTCCTTGGGTCGTACAGGCATGACTGTCTATCCTCTACAGCCTTCTGAAACA
>WHYT01017369.1:144645-193027 GCA_009806455.1 Tetrax tetrax | reverse complement strand
TCTATCCTCTACAGCCTTCTGAAACATCCTTTTGTGGTTTTTTTTTTTTTTTTTTTTTTTTTCCGAAATAAGAGAATAAATAAAATAGCAACTAGATTCCCTTCCATTCTGCTTCATACGTACATTTCAGGATTTATATTTTGTAGATGTTTCTCAGGGGAATGATGCAGCAACCTTGGCCACCGGCTCTCCATCGGTCCTTCTGGTGCTGCACATCCCTGTGGTGGGAGAGTACTGAGACTCGTGGCAGAACCCTGTGGTCTTCCGAAAAGGGGTCTCTTCCCACCTCCACTGAGACTCTGGACCTGTCCAGTGGCCTGCCGGTTGGAATGATGTTGACGACTTCATAAAGGTTTACTAAAAACGTAGCCCATTCAAGTAGAGTAGCTTGCTGGTATCTGCTGTGGGCTAGAATACTCTTGGGGATCTCCTCTGGCTGTAGAAGACTTCCAGCTGGTAGGATTGCCAAGTCTGACCTACCACTTTGGAGCATCGTAGCTCAGATCCGTAAGGGCCAGAGAAGAGATGATTGCACGAAGAGGTTTGCTGTGTAGAGTAGACAGTGAGGACCCAGGTAGCAGATGTGGCCCCCTGTTTGTCTCCTGAAATGAGATCTGGGCTCCTGATTTGGGCAGCGAGCAGCCTCTTGACCCCCCTGATAACCACGGGATCTCTGCTCCAGCCCCCGCAGGAAGAGCTGGAGGAGGAAAACTTGCAGTGATCTCAAACCTCTGCCCTTGAATTCGGAGAGGTCGCCAGCTGTGCACTGCTCGGTCGTTTGATCTACTGGATACCCGACCTTTCGGTTTACGGGGGAAACGTAATCCCTCCGGTTCATGGCTGCTGGCTCCCACGCACATCCGAGCGCGGGATGCCGGAGCCTGGGACTCCCTCGCTCCTTCCCAAAGTGCAGAGCTGCATCTCTCCTGGTCTCCTCAGGCTTTTGGTTTTCCCTCATGCAGCTTCCATCTGGAGTTGTCCTAAGCAGACACCTAACATCAATTAGGTGGGAGTATCCGAACCATGTTGTGATGCTTCCAAGCACAGAGGAGCTGAAGGTGGCTACTCCACATTGCACGCCTCTTACCCCTCGCTTCAGCCCTAAGGAGGAACTGCTGTAAAAATGAGGGATTGAATGAAAAATATCACAGCGAGGATGGGTTGATGCCGCTGCAGCCCTGTGGTGTCTACGGCAGTAAAGCATGAAACTCCAGATGTAACGTAGTAGGAAACACCGAGCCGCTGGGCAATATCTGGGAATAATCCCCGTTCAAGAAGATGCGGCTACCAAAAAGGCCCCCATCTCCTTCACCTTGGAGACTAAAAAAAAAAATAAGCGGTGCGTAGGCCTGATGTCTGACAGCCAATATTTTTAGGTCCTAAGTGTCTGGGATCACAAAGAAACATCTCCAGCCAACATTTCATTGCTTTTTGAGAGGGCAGCCTGCGCTGTGCTGCAGACGAATGGAAAAGCTGTGTGGGAGGTAGAGAAATCAAGAGAAATACGGGAATAATGTGAAGTATTAGAGTGGCTAAGCGGGAAAAAAATATCAGGGAACGCAAGTGCCCAGAGAGGGCAGCGTGTTTCAACGCAGCCGCGTATTCGGAGCTCTGTCAGCTTTGGAAAGATCGGGACTGCTGTCCAAAGGGCTGTCGCGGGTCTTGCATAGCCTCGCCTAGAAAGCCTTGAAACCCACTCTACTAAAAATAAAACACCCACGGATTTGTGTGCCATAATAAGATAAAACGCTGCTACCTGTTTAAAAATATTTTTTTTTTTTATTCAGCCCCGCTGGATGTAAACGTTCCTAATTCCCTCGTGTCGCTCTGAAATGAGTTCCGCCCTTCCCTGGGTTGCCTGGCATCAATCAGGAGTTGGCAGTGTTCGACGCTGAAGTGCTCGGCAGTAAAATTTCACGAAATTACCTTTGCTTGGCCTGTAGCTGAGTGCAGGCCTTCTCTAATTCATTTTCAGGCAAAGGGAAGCTCATTTGAAACCACCGCTGCGAATTCCGGGAAAAGAAGAAGGCATTAAGTCTCTTCTGGGAGTTTCAAGTGACAGCATGGCCATTAGCAGAGGGGAAATGCGGGAAGACGATCTTTCCTACTCATTAAAGGAAGCACGTGATCCTCTTTGAGAACAGAAATGGGCTTTTGGAAAATTTTTGTGTGGAGACTGACCACCACGTGATTTTGGAGAAGTGTTTGCAGTGCAAGAAATCCTCGCTGTGATCTGGGCTTTGTATCGTATTGTGGTGTAGAGGGGACCATCCCTTTGTGACTGCTTAGGTTTCTGTTGGAAAAAGCAGCTCTGGGCATCCCTGTACCACAAAGATTTTTAAGATTTTAATTTAAAAAGCCTTGACTTTATTACAATAGAAGGAATGGTGGCACAGTCCTCCTCTTACGTGGGCCAAGGGGGATGCCAAGCTATGTTTCCTGGTCCCAAAGCCCTTGTTGGGGAGCTTCTCATGAGGTTCATCACCACCAGGATTGTTTTGGTGTGCACAACTGTGCTCCTTCATGTAACACCTTTACTATAGCTCCTGCAAACCCATCAAGCCTTGAGAGGCTGCAAGAGGACTCAAGGAAATAATCACTATGTGCTTGCTCTGCTTCTCCATGTGCTTCCTCACGGCTCTTCTCCAAAGGAGACCCTGAGCAAAATAGACCTTTGACCTGATCCCAGGTATCCCACTGGTGATCTGTTCTTGAATAAGTCTCCTGGCGTATCTTCATTTTACAGATAAGAGAAAAGATACAGAGAGGTTGAGCAAATTTAGCAGAAGTCAGAAAAACCAAGGCAGAACTGGAGCTGGCACCATCCTCTCTCTCCTGTCTTCAGTCCTCAGAGGTAAACGTAGCTGGCAGAGAAGGAGACAGAGTGGAAAAAGCTGCATCTGCAGAATTACTTCCCGTTTAATGAGCACATTATTAGAGTCATTATAGCAAATACCAAAAAAAAAAAAAAATAAAAAGGTATTTTTTTATTTCAGGTGTGAAATAATTAGCCTGTAAAACTTAGGTACTTAAGCGTGGAGAAGAATTCTAAAAGCAGATCATTACCGCAGATATTAACTGTTTAGGTAGTTCTCCCCCCCAAAAAAACTATTTTAGTGAAGTAGTGTCTGCCTTTATTAAGTAAATCTTGAAAATGCCAAATTGCAGGCCACTTTCAGAGCAGAGAGCCCCAGCTTGCTCAGTTGTTATTCGTGTAGAGGCGTTTCCCGTTGACCAGCCCTGTCGCCTTTCTCCGGGTCTTTCATGGGTCTGTTTTGCTGGGGAACCTTCTGAGATGCCTTCTGGAAACCACACTCTGTCACATAGGTCAATTTTATGCTTGACCCCTTCCGTAACTCCAATATGACCCTTTCTGGAAGACCGTATATCCATTTTTTTTCTGCTCTTGATGATCGTTTTCGCCAATAGAGATGCTCTGGGTAGCTCGGCTTCTTATCTCTGTGAGCCTTTAAAAATATTTTTACACCTCCTGGGGAAGCAGTGAGGATGTTAACCTGCCAGTCAGCACGTCTGTACGTACTTCCAAGATATTTACGCTACCTGTAGGAAAAGTAGGTGGGGAAAAGAGGGAGCACGGCAGGTGATGCAGGGGACAGAGACAGAGGGAGCGGGTATTGATATGGGTAAACTGGGAATATTGGAGTTGTTTTGTGAAAATTGTGATGTTGTTTTGAAAAAAAAAAAATGAAGCTATTCGTAAAAGGAGGAGAGAAACCAAATTAAAGTCTGTAAGTGTATAAGAATGACTCCCAAAGGCAAAGCCTGGAGGAAGCGTGCGGGTGTGTGGCAGCGAGCGGAAGGGTCGCCTGTGGAAACGTGGGGTATTCCTGCCCTCCAGTGGAAGTATGGGAAAGTGCCTTTCAGAAGTTTTCTCGACTGGAAAACGGATGGGGGCCCGCAAAGGGATGCTGAGAAACTTCCAGGAAACTCATTCCCTTTGATGCGATTTCCCTTGGATCACCATTGGTGTTTCTCAGCAGACCCCCTTGGTCCTCCGTAGGTTCACCTGCCCGTACGTGCTGGTACGCCCATCGTTACCTTTACCCAATTGAAGTTTCCAAATCTGGGGCACCGAACCGAGACGGTGACGTGTAGCCAGTGACCTTTCAGTGTTGTACTACGGGAGCGTGGCTTGGGGCTGTGTTTTCGGGAGCACTCAACCATGCGAGTCGTGTTCGGCTCCCGAGATGCCGTGAGCCCTTCTCCAAGATGAGCCGAGTGCGTGGGTGATGTGTTAGGAAATACTTTCCTCCGTTAGAAGAGAGACAAATGAGTTGTTGAACTGCTGTGATGTGAGGAGTTCTGAGCCTTCCAGCCTGCTTGTAATTCCTGAAATGAGGCAGCTTGCGTCACTTGTCAAGCCAAGGAGTCATCTGCAGTAGAAAAACTCAGGGGTTAGGGTGGTTTGTTTGGTTTTGGGGTTTTTTTTTCTCTCTCTCTAATTACACATGATAACGTTCAAATGTTGACAAGGCACTTGGTAGTTTTCTCATGTGGTGAATTTAGGATTGGCGTCAGTGAATAAGTGAGAAGAACGCTTTTTCCTCCTGTTAGCCGCCATGTGTGAAATAACGCCTGACTGAAGCTTCCTTTTATCTAGTCAAGACAAGTCGTAAGATTGAACAGCTCATCCCTCACCATGTAGAACACAAACAGACTTCCAGATCAGGCACCAGGCGCGGTGAAACACAACTCTGTTTTTTTTTAATGTTATTATACATGATGAGCAGGGGCCTTGAGTTTCTCAACTTATTCCAGTTCTACACAGCTACGTTGGAAGTGCCAATATACGCGTGGCCTCACTGCATCGGGATGTAGCTAACCCTGTGTCCTCTCCCTGACCGTGCCCAACAGCAGGTGTCTAGGAAAGAGAATAGGAGCGTAGAGATGCTTCTTGAGTTGTGATCCACCATTCTCCAGCGACCTGGGACTCGGGGACTTCCTGCATATAGGCACTGTTGATATATTTAGTAGCTTAGCTGCTTTCCATGGCACACCCGAGTCTTAGACCTTTGTCATCTGCTCCCTGAGTTGTCTTTTTCAAGGAAGAACCTCCCTAACGCAGTCATTCCTGCAACAGATACCAGTCCAGACCTGTGCTCCTTACCATCACACTTCTCGGTACCTTTTCCAATTCTACTCTGTAGCTTTTGAGATGGGGAAGGGGAGTAAAGATGGATGAATCAACCCACTACTGCCTGTGTAAGATCAGGATTTTTTTTTTTTTCGCTGAAGTTCATCACTACATTGCTACAAGATTTTCAGTGAATGCATTCTCTTGTCCCTCGGCGTCTTTAAGTCCTTGTGCAATTTTTCACTTTGGGCTTTTGTTTCCCATGTTTGGTCATTTAATATCCTTGACCAATGTCATTATTTTACTTACTCCTTTCCTTTTACAGACCATCTGTAAAGATGTTGAGCAGGAAAGATTTGAGCACTGTTGGCCTCCGTCCATTAGGAAAACCAGCCATTTATTACTATCTGCTGTTTCCTATTTTTAACCTTTTTTTTAGTCAATGCAAAGACTTTTCCTCTTATCTCACAACAGCTTAATTTCTCTAATAGCCTTTCAAACCTTGTCAAATGCCTTTTGGAAATACAAGCCAACTATATCAACCAGATCTCTCCTGCCCATGTGCCTGTCAACTCCTTCAAAGAACTCCAGTAGACTTGTGAGGCGTGTTGGCTCTTCCCCAAAGAAGTCAGATTTCTCCATGCGTCAACAAATTCTGTTAGGACAGATGTTGGGCTTAGTTGAGTACAGCGCTCTGGATCACGTCAAAAAGCCACTTCCATCCCTCGGCAAGCAGGGCTGGTTACAAACCACAGTTGGTAGTTCACCTTGAGTTCATGCAGAAGCGCTGGGTGAACACCATCTGGGCCTGGAGATGGGTTAACGTTCCTTTGGTCGACTCCGGTCCCCTGGTGACACTTCAGTTGGAGGCGGTTTACTCTGGAGATTCCCCTGGGAAGGAAGATTGCGGTGGGAGGATCTCCCCAAGAGCTTCTATGTCGAACCCGGGGGTAAAAAGTGCACTGAGCTTTTCTCCCATGGCTTTGTTCTTCTCAGTGTGCTCTTTCTAGAGCGTGAGCCTCTGGAGACCCTGCAGCCCACGGTCAGACTCCTTGCTGCTGCTGTGATTGAGAAGGATTTATTATTTGTTTTTAAGCCTTTTGAAGTTGTTACTTGCTGCTTTTTTTTTTTTTTTTCTGTCCTGCCTTATGGTGTTTTTGCTTTCAACCGGACAGAGTTTGATTCTTTGTTTTCTTTTTTTCTTTTCTCTTTATTGATTTGTTTGAAACGCCTTCGTATTTGAAGGATGCCGTCTTGCTTTTAACGTAGCCTCTCATCCTGTTGTTCAGACACACCAGCTTCCTTTTGACCTATCCTACGTCCATCTTTGATGGATGAGATGTTTGCTGTACGTTTCCAGGTACCTACGTGCTGCTGCTAAGATTTGATTCTCCTAATCAACTCTTTTAGCTTCTCTTTTAATTCCTTTTTTGAATTTTTAAGTGCGAGAGTGCTTCTTTTATTTTAAACCTCTTCTCCAGCCGTGTTAAATCTCCTTACATCATGGTTTCTGTTACAGGGAGATTCTTCAGTTCTTTAGGAGATTAGCCATCTCCTAAAAAAATCATTAATGGTGCCTAAAAATTTAGACTTGACAGATAGTGTATCTAGAGTTCGTTGTAGGTGTCTCGTCATTGCTGAGGTCTTGTCAGAGCTCCTCCGTTAGATCACAGCCACCCTTCCCCGTCTGATGGGTGGTCAGTAATCTCATCCTAATACTCTTTCCCTGTTTAGACTGGAATTTCCACCTACAGATGATCTGCGTGACTTGATAATTTCTTTTGTTGACTTGATTTAACACAACAAAGCACTCTTTCCTTAGGACAGGCTACCTGGTGTAGCCTTCAGGTTCCCAGCGTCTTCTGCAGCAGCGATGGTCATTTTGTGCCTCCTGTACGTTTGGCATGCCATGTTGAGAGCTAGACCTTCTAGTTCTCCCATTCTCCTTTCTTAGACCTTTTTTAGATGTTTGTGGGATGGTGCATGCACAGTTGCTTTGGTTTCTCTATTTCTCCAGCTTTTCTTTCAATTGACCCATCATTTTGATGCTTTTTCTTGACTTTTTTACCAGATACTGGCCTTCATTAGTTGTGTAGAGTTGTTCAGCTCCAGGGGAAATTTTCTGCCTCTGCGGAGTCTCTCCCACGTGGAGCCAAAGGGACCTGCATGGCCCAAGACATTGACTTTGCTTTCAAAAGCGATACTCACACAAGAAAGCAAAATCTTAGCAGCTAAGTCCGGTTAAAAGCGGGTTTGACCCAGGGTGAAACCGGGATGGGGTTGGTTATGTGGAACCCGGTTTCACTGATCTTTTCCCACAGTTTCATCTGTCTGCCAGAATGAACAAGTGGAGTGAAAAACCTCGCTTTGTGCGCACACGTACTTGCTTTGTAAGGGAAAATCTGCTTCCTGCCTGCTCCCACTTTTTCAGTAGGACTGTGTGTAATATTCCCCTCCTCCCCGCCTTCCCCTTACATGTCACCTTTTTTTTTTTTTCTCCGAAGTAAATTAGAGTGAAACATGCCGGATGCAACAACTTCCACCAGCAGTGTTGGCATGACTGGAGCGTTCCGACGTTGGCCAAATTAAAAGCTTGAGGGTTTTGCCGTCATGTTTAGTGGCACAGATTTAGTCTGGCAACCCCAGTGCCCGTAGTAACTCTTGCTGGTTATCTGTGGACATTTTGGGGGAGCCACTGGGTTAAGAGAACATCATTCACCCATCTGCTCCAGCAACACCTCCCGGTCCTGTCACACATGGGTCTACTTGAGAGTTTGGATGAGGCTGCAGGAAGCATTGTAGAAATGTCTCTGGGCAGCCCATGGAGAAGGGACACCAGTTCACTCAAGGTAGACCTTCACTTCTCAGCAGCCGTCAAGCTGGAAACCATCTAGCAAGTGATTTGTTCCCCGAGGATTAGGGCCATTTGAAAAAAGAAGTGGGGGCAAAACGTTGCGCACGCTGTTGTCTGAACCCCGTGGGACTGGAACAAACGTGCAATAAGTAGCGAACGCGGTGGGTTGGACATGTCTCTAACATCAGCGATATATCGGTCTGTTCTCTGTATTCTTTTTAAAAAGTCTAAGAGAAGAAAACTGCAACCAAATCTTTATGGTCTGAGCATTGCTGTTGCCATGGTGAGCCTTTACTTATGCAAGCAACACATGAAGGCTGGAGGCAAAAGGGCCGTTTAGTGTTTACCTGCTCAGATTAGCAGATTTGGGCTTCGTGGGATCTAATTAGCAGTTTGCAATTAGATCGTGAGATTTTCTAAAGTAGAAGAGCAGCGAGGAGAACTAACTGATTGGAGCAATTTCAAGCTGTCATTAGATTGCCTCTTCCTTGAGACCACATCTCACTTTCCAAGGTTGTAACGTGGCCGTGGCTCTTCCCCATTGACTCCCAACCAGTTGCCTGAAGATAACTTTGGTGTCCTCCTCTGGTACGTGGTGGCACCTTTGAACCAAGTTTGGTAGCTGGGGTTTGTTGACATGACAGAGGTCATCTGGAGTTTTAGTGGGAAGTGCGTTTGTCCTGGGTACTTCTCATAAGCATGGCTTTTCCTTGGTGTTTTACAACGGAAAAAATCAGAAATCTGTAGATGTTTCTTCTGAAAGGTGAAAGGAAGAACCCTTGAGGCCTTATCTTCCAAATAAATTTTCTTTTCTACAGATCCAAACTGTTAAATTCAGAGCTAATGAGGAGAAGAGAGGGCAATTAGTGAATTGTCTCCTGGCTTCCCAGAATACTTTTTTTTCCTTCCAAATTACTGAAGGGCAGTTAGCGTGGGAGGTCTGTTTTTCACGGACGTTGTGTTACGTTAAAAGTTAGGGTGTGAGTGCTACAATAGAATTTGGTATATCCAAACTAGCTGAATTAGCTGGCGAATCTGGGGATTTAAACCCCAATTTTATCTCGCTAGTGACAGCTGATTTAGGAAGAATTATCCAGGAATTAGTATGCTATAGGCAAAAAAAAAGTTCCTGGTGATCCTTCGGTGAACGGCATTTGACTCCAGCCTGCAGAGGGTTGTTAGATGTTGTGCTGCAACCCGACGACGTAAATCTCATATTTTATTCTGAAAGGTTGCTTAATCATAGAAGCAAGAAATGTGCCAAGAGGACCATTAAGGCATAATGCTGCGGGATGCTGGCGTAGCAAAGATTTAAAAAGCCAGCTGACGTGCACTGCGCACTCAGTTTATTCCCATCAGCCAGGCAGGAGAGCTTTCTCTTCGCGCCGCACGTGGCTTAGACCGTGATGACTGTTTCTTTGTGATTCGATCCTTACACCGCACTTCTGTTGCGACGAGCACAGCTGTAGGAAAAATAAAATAAAATTTAAAATTTAAAAAATGAAAAAAAAAAAACCCCACAAGAAAATCTCAACAGCTTTTGTGGAACTAGAGATGGGGTGTCCAGGACATGAAACTCTTGGTTGCCTGTAGCGAGCTAAAGCATATAGCTGCCTTTTATCTAGTGGGTGTGATATTTCAGCTGGATATCCTTAAAAAACTCCCAGTAAAACTCAGAAGAACTCCAGTACCCCACACCTGCTGGCGTTGAAATGAGATGACGTTAGGGTTTGTGTGGAGGAAGGATGGTAAACCAGTATTCTTCCACCGCGCGACTGTGACGATACCCATTGCCCGCGGAAAATGGGTAGGGATTTTTCTAACCAAAATACTGAATTGTCAGCTTTACAGAAATATGTGAGGTTATCTGGGGGAAAAAAGACATTGATAAATTACATTTTTAAATGATCTTTCATTTTCTATTTGATGTTATTTTCATTTAATTGCAATTAAGATGCCAAAGTCCGAGTGCAGCGTTTAAGCTGCCATGAAAAAAAAATCATTTGCTTTTCCTTAGACTTTTGTTTAGCGTGGAATTGCAAGTTGTGTTGCTGCCTGTCTTGGCGTTGGAAAGTTATTTCTGTTTCATTTTTCCACTGTCACCAATGAGTTTCCCAGCCAGGTTAACACACACAGCAGTGCTATCAGCAACTATTTTGGGTTCAATCCTTCGCCGCTGAGCCAAAATATGGGCGCAGGGGCAATGAGACAGTTTCTTTGGTCTCCAGCTAGCAACGTGCAGAGTTTTTTTTTAAAAAGACAAGAAAAGGAAGGAAAAAGAAGAAACAAAACCTCTCTTTAAGCAATATCTTTTAATACTGTACAGAACAGGAAGCACCACCAGAGGAAGGAATACTCCACATCCTCCCTTCGCCCCTTTTAATTAAAATTGATTCAAGTCTTGGGTTTGTAAGTCGGTCTGTCCTGTAGAGCATGGTGTTTGAACTATTTCAGGACGTTCTCGGCGTCAGGGATATTGCGAAAGTGCAACTGTTATTTAAACCAAAGCCAAAAGCAGGACTTCCCGAAGCAGGACCCTGGGGACGAGTCCTGTTGGGAGCATCAGGCTCTTTCGTTAGAAGTTGAAGGAGAAGTGCATGCATTTAGAAAATTAAATATGCATTTCAGTGATGACCTCCTGTTGACTTTCAGTGCAAAATGGAGACCCAATTCCCTAAAAACCATCCTGATAACCTTGTGCTCTATCGAAAGCCCTCTGCTTCGTGCCTGTACGGCGTTCTCGCCCTCTGGTCAGCTGGCGCCTTATATTCCACTTTGCTTGGTTCTTTCACCAAAGCTTTGGCTTGTTGCTGGCACATGAGAGTTGTGTGCATGCAGGCAGTTGGCAGGCACCCACATTTACACAAATCTGCTTGGACTAGATATTAGGAAAAAATGTTTTACACTGAGGGTGGTGGAGCCCTGTCCCAGGTTGCCCAGAGAGGCGGTGGATGCCCCATCCCTGGAAACATTCCAGGCCAGGTTGGCCGGGGCTCTGAGCAACCTGATCTGGTTGGAGATGTCCCTGCTCCTGGCATGGGGGTTGGACTGGGTGGCCTTTGAAGGTCCCTTCCAACCCAAACCATTCTATGATTCTGTGATTCTTGGTATGTTTAGGAGTTCAGCAATGTTAGCCTTGAAGTGAAGACATTTTAAAGAGCCTGGATGATGAGAAGGTCTTTCTGAGCTGTTTTAACTGACTGTATTTGAGTGTGTTCAATCACATTTCTTGGTGAAATTGGTCTCCATGCAATAGCAAGTCATCGAAGCCCCGTAATTAAAAAAAAATCTTCTATTTGCTTAATTACTGAAACAACTTACGATGAGCGCGGCTTAATATAACAGCATAACATCATGTTCACGTTCTAACTGAAAAGTAATGTGCTTTTAAAATTGGGCGAAAAAAATCATTTCTCTGTTAGCTTTTTAACTTTATGTTTTTAATTTCAGATCTTCCCCTTCCAGAGGAAGTTAGAGATGCCATAGCTTTAATGTCTGTTTTAGCTGCCACTCAAATATTCGCTTTCTGTAAGAAAATCTAAACCAGGAGGTATGCCATTGACGTGAAAGTCGTTAAAGGCAAGTACACTGTGAATTCAAGTGCCGGTGGGTCCAAGAGAAATTCCAAGCCCAAACAACATGAACTTGAAAAAGAAAGCCATCCTTTCTTTTCGATGCAATGGTCCGTGCAGCTGGAGCTTGCAATTGCATCGTCGCCACTAGGGCGTTGCTTTTAAACATCCGAACGAAACCTCTCCTGCTTTGGATTTTCAGTCGAAAGGTGTAAGGCGTAGAAGGAAGTGGTAGCAGCTAAATCGGGAGTTAAAGCCACTGCACTGCTGACCTCAGAAGGATGGTCTGGAAGAAGGAGACCTGAAAAGCTGGGTTATTAGTTAGTCTGCCTGCAGATAGATGTAGGTAGATCGATACACACCTTCTACTTTTTCAGTGTTTGCAATGAGGAAGAGTGGAAGATGAGTTTGATGTTCTCCTTGGTCTTCCTTGGTGCAGATCCTCATCTGCAAGGAAGTCCTCTCTTACAAGTCTGTGGGTGGCACCATCTGGATGGCAAATCCCAGGCAGATAACGTGCCACCAGTCCGTTGTCTCTGTGTGAGGGCAGAAAAGTGCATTTGGATTCAGGTCAAACGGGTGTCAGCGCTCCTTGGTAGATACAACCTGGGGCCAGGTGGGCATCAGCGACCTTACTGCCGATAGGAGATCTCACAGTCGTCTTGTGGCGGTACTTTGATCCAACGGCGCGCTGTCTTTAATCGGATTTTTCTTGCTTTCACTGCCAATGGAGATGTCCTGGAATAATTTTGTGATCCTGTATTTGTGAACGAGCTAATAAATTGCAGTGGCGCGACAGAGCTTGAAATGAATTCAGGTTTTCTGTGATGTTGTGCAATTGACAGTAAAATAGGTAAGGAGCTGGTCGTCTTCTTGATATTTTTGTTCTTACCCATACCAGGGTTTATCTGAAAGGGACTTGTGGAAGTTAAAAGGTGCATATGTGGATCATGAGAGAGATGGGCATCTGGTACCCCGAGGAAGAAACACGGAACATAGGCATTTGCTGTACAGAGGGATGGTGTTTAGGAAATAGTTACTCTCTGCTATCACCCAAGTGTGATTTTGGGGAAAACATCTCCGTTTCAGCTAAAACAAGTCCACGGAGAGTGCTCTTCACCTTGCGGGATCAGACTCGTAGAGAAGTGTGGTGAGCATGTTACGGTGTTCCTCAAAAGAGTTTTGGGTTCATACCCTTGGGTTTGTTTTTTGGCTTGTCAAGGGACGTGTCCCCACCACTGAGAGGGTACTGGCCCAAATGGATTGATACCTGGAGGGAACGCTAGATAAGAAGCGGTTTGCATGCGGGGTGGGACCTCTGAGAGGACAAGTGGCAACACACCGTAAAGAAATACAGATTTGCTCTCAATGCCTCTAAAGAATTTGCTTTCAGGCGTTCGCAGGCTCTGGATCTTGCTGGTTGTGTAAAATAACGCTGTCGCTGTGCCATGCTTCTGTCTGTTGCCTGAATGTGGCTAAATCTTCTGAGCCCCACTCAAACAGGGCGTAGCTGAAGGTAAGGATCTCGTGTGGGATCACACGAGGTGCATTTTATTTTGCTTTCACTCATATGTCCATTCATAGATTTCCCCTTGTCCAAAATCGCTCAGAAATTTGTGAACCTGAGCTTTTTGGAGTCATCTGAGCAGGCGGGGAAGAGGGCTGGCCGGCGCGGAAGGGAAGGCATGGGAGCCCTACCACCATTTGCTGCATCTGCTCTTCCTCACGTCGCTTTCAGATAACGAAGCCTCCTCATTACATGAGTTCGATCCACGTCCTCTGCTACTTTCCATGCATGTTTGGAACTGCTTCTCTCCTAATAGCATGAATCCAGTCCAGAAACCCTGCCGTGGCTTCGGGGTACCAGGCAGATGAACAGCAGCCGGGTGCCATGAGTAGATTTGACCCAACTGGGTTGTTTTGCTAGGGCTAAAATACGTTAGGTTCAGGTGTATAGAAAAAAATAGTCTCAAAATTGAAGATTTGAGGTCATTTTTGCTTTCATTTATCACAAACTCTTTTTTTAAAAAAAGTGCGGCATCGGTTGAAGCAGCATCCTAAAAAGAAATCAGTTGTATCTTCAGAATCATAAGGAGATGGACCGAGAGAAATCTCTTATTTAGTGGACACAGAGACAGGGTTTCCTTTTGTGTTTCCTTTGTCCCACCCCACCTGCAGCTCTTAGGCTCATTGCACGTGCTTCTTCTTGTGGGCTGGGTCTGATCTTGACCGTCCCACTATTGCAACTCAAGTGATTCTAGTCTTTGCAGAGATTTGGTATTTCCATCTGCAGAAGTCTGTTGCCCCTACGATGGGTGATAGAGGCATCAGGCCAGCCAACAAACCTACTGCTAAATGAGGAAGTGTCTGTCACTGAGGAAGGCTCCGAAATTCTGATTTTATCCACCCAAAATGGTTCCGTTCGCTCTTATCAGGGAGTCGGTGGTTGGTTCCCATTTGGTTGCAATTTCCGTCTAGCTGGCAGCGCGCAGGTGGAAAGAAGCCAAGTTTTCGATCAAGATGACAGTTTGGTAACAGATGTCTAATGTTTTCCAACACATTTAGCTCACGTGATAGGAATCGCGAGCTAGTTGACTAAAGCTGAGCAGTTGGGTAATGGCAAACCTTTGCTCCTCGCATTTTTCTCATTTATCCTTTTTAGCTGCCGAGGTAAGATGAGTCTCTCTATTTTTTTTTTCTATTTGTAGTTTTGGGAGGAAAAGCTTGAAATGTGTTTTGGAGTAAACACCATCCTAGGAGGCAGTTACTCATTTAAATGGTTAGAAACCTCCGGCAGTGCACGAAGCCACATATTTTCCTCTCCCGCTCTGCGTAACAGGCATTGTCCAAATGCTTGGGCTGAGGCTCCTGCGCTGCTGTCTCCAAATGTTTACTCCTCATCCCCCACGAAACCCTGATTTCTTGTGTGTCATGTCTGTCCCTGCCGAAGAAGAGGCTTAATCAAGGCATTTTAATGAGTGACTCTTTAAAAGTATGTATTTTATTTGGGAGGAGAGAAAGAAGTGGTGGTCCCAAGCCCCAGCTCTTCCATAGGAGGGCCCTGATGCTCATTAGGACGAGTTTGTTACAGGAAACGACTCATTTCAGCAGGTGTCTGTCATTCAGATGTGGAAGAAACCTTGGAGGAGACCTTGGGAGGTTCTGCAGGATGCTGGCGTTTGACCTAGATCTGATTAGCTCCTCCTCCGTGCCGTTTCCTGACATCCCCTATGGAGAAGATTCCTCTCCTCTTAGCTCCAGGAGGGAGCTATAACCTCTGGCAGGGGTGATTTGGTAGGGTAGGTGACAAAATCCCGTTTCCATAAGCAAAAAACATTTTTCCCGTAGAGTGGCGAGTTATTTCCACCTCACAAGTTGGGTCGAACTGTCTCTACCATACATCCCATCTCTGTTATATTCCCAGAGAACAGCCCAAGCATCCTCCCCAGTATCTGAGCGTAGCAGATTTCCTCAACCTGGTCCAGAACCGAATGTTTTCCTACAGCCACACCGATATTAATTTTTCAACGTCTTTCGTATTTCTTTGCCCTGCCTTCGCGATGCCTTGAAAGGATCTCTTTTCTTTTGGAGGTGACAACATTAAGACATCACCTGTGTTTTTCACTATTATTTTGTAGAGCGAAGAGCACGCGCTGCAAAACCTTGGGAGTTTCTGTTTCGGGAGCAGCACGCTCAAATCAAGGCGGTTGAAGGACGGAATTCATATTCTGAATTTCCCAGTGAGGATTATAACCCAATTTCTCATTTAGGAGATGGCTTGGGAATATTTGCGTTTTGGTATTTTTATTGAAGTGACTGAAGAGATTTCTTCTTAAGCTTTGCAGGGCTGAAGCACGTCACTCTTCCTAGTTTGTAGGATTTTGATTTAGAAGTGGACTTTGACCTTTGTGGCTAGGAATCAAACAGAATTCAGATGTGCCCGCTGTTACTACTCATCTGAAGGGCTGGCTTGCTTGAATTTACATGGGGCTTGGTTTCACGATGTGTTTTTGGAATCTCCTTTGGGTTTTGGGTGCCTGTTGTAGGAAACTGCATCCGATTGGTTTTGTATGCTTCATTGCGCTTGTATGTCCTGACTACACGTAAGCAGTCTGTCAAGGAGAATTAGCCAGGAGATTTCAAAAAGCAATCGCAGTAATGCTTACATGTACATTTTTTTAAAGCAAAATAATAAATGAACACCTTTTTTCACTTTAATAAAACCATCAGCAGAGCGTTCGGCTTCTGTGACTCAAGACGCAAAACGATGAAGAAGTTGGGACTGGAGTGGGAATATCCCGTCTCCCGTTGAAGCAAGGGATTTTTAGGAGAATTGGTGGGATTTTCAGGGGCTGGGACTATAGTCCTGCTTGCCTTGGCAGCACCGTGCCGTGTCGTACCTGTTTTTTGTCCTCTCACATCATGTGACGTGAACTATACATCATTATCGTAGGACTTGGCTGTCCTTCAGGATAAGAGGTCCTCTTAGAGCCCTCTTATGTCCCATGTGTTTTTGGAGACCCTCAGCCTTCTGACACACTGCTCTTTGGCATCTCTCATCCCTTGCTTGCTCAGCGTTGAGAAATCTTCAGTCTTTCCCAGGGGAGAAGATGGGGTAGTTGGTCCCCTGCCTCCTTGGGAGCGTGAGATGGCTTCCTTCTGCTCCCAAGCCTTGGGCCAAGGTAACGCAGGGCTTCTTGACCTGGAAATTTTCCATGCTAGGATTTCATCCTCCTAGCAATTATAAATCATTAAGGGTATTTAACTGGTCTATACATCTATCATGAAAATGAGACCCATCTCATTGCTCCGTCACCCCTAAAATGGTGTGTCCGCCATGATTTAGAAGGGAACGCATAAATCCGTCTTCTGTTCAGCGGAGGTTTTTCTGCGGCAGGTTTAGCGTGCACCTCACGAGGAGCGTAGAGGAATCGATAAGCGGCTGTGTCCCCCAAGGTTATCCCAAGTTCGAAGCAGGCTTGGTACTGATTGGTTTCCAAAGGCGGATGCATCACGCTGCTGTGGCCACGGGAGCGAGGTCACCGAGAGGATCTGGTGACAGTGTAAATAATAAAGCAGAGCTTAAGTAATTTGTCGACAGTACCCCCGAGGAAAAATTGGATTTGGGGCTTGGTGACGTGACCTTTCACATTTCTTGACACTTCTTATTATTATTCCCTTTTAACCTGAATTTTTGGGTTTTTTTGCTCTTTCTCCCCCCGTGTCATTGCAGTTTTCAATAGACTAAAGAAGGTGGTTTGAAAGGAATCCGTCCGTAAATCAATTCCATCCCGTTATTGAATTAGAGACAGGCGTGACGGACAAGGTGCATTAAAAAGATAGACAGGGGAAACATATCTATGATCGTGGCCGACACGATAATGTTTTAACTTTACGCTCGTGTTATTGTGCGCAAACGAAGCATCCAGGTGAAACAGCAGATTATGGTCTGTCTGTTAATTGCGAGATACGATGGCTAAAATTAAGTAGGGAAAGCCAAGCCAGCTCCCCCATTAACACCCTCCATGCCTCTCTCCATCATCTGTCAACGCTCTTTTCCCATACAAGTCAGTGTCACCGGCAGCCAGAGGTCGTACGTGCACGGGGACTTCTCCGGCAGCTGAATGTCAAACTTTATTGAGTGGGTGGATCCTGTTCATCCATTTCCCCTCCGAGCCTTTCTAAAAATACCATAAACCTTGACGAGGAGCTATTTTGGAGGAATCATGTTCATGAGGATAGTCATGGGAAGCTTACTTTGGCAAGCTTGCATGTGTTCGATTTGCATGCTTCCTTAGTCAAGGGCTTGGTGAACTTGTGTTGTGAGCCAGTTGGACTTGGGCTAAAGAGAGAGCATCTGGATTTTGGGACCTCCTGGGCCGGGACGTCTACTCCGAGTGAGTTTATAGGAGGAAAAGAAGCGAAGATATTCTTATAGGAATGTTGATATGTGACTGAAGTCATTCATTTCAGGCATTTGCACACCAGCCTGCAGCTTATCGGATCTGATTTCATCAAACCTGGCTGTGATTTCTCTCCAGGGACCTTAATGATCTTGCCACTTTCAATAAACATTTATAGAATCTACCGCCAGCCTGTGGATAAGAGAAACTCCTATGAACGACTTTTATCTTCCAAAAATACTTAAAGACACCAAAAAAAAAAAAATACCACCCGTGAGAAGATCAATAGAAATGTCAAAATGTAGCATTCTCAGGGTAGCTGGAGCTGAATTGCAGTACCAGATCTGTGCGTTGTAGGCATGCAGGAGGTACGTTTGCTTTTCTCACTCGGGAAACCGTGCGTGTCGGAGCAGTGCTATAATTGGGACCAGCCAAACGATGAGCGTGAATAAAAGCAAACTGTAAGAGCTAAGATGGAAATTAAGCAGGTAAAGGCTGTTCCACGCTCGTGCCATTCGGGTACAGTATTGCACAGTGCTCATGTTTGCACCTCTAAGAAATTTCCGTTTTTTCGCATAAAAAAATCCAGATATGAAGCCGAAGCTGCCTTCTTCGCCAACCTGAAACTGTCTGATTTCAACATCATCGACACCCTTGGAGTCGGAGGATTTGGACGAGTTGAGCTGGTAGGTAACCTCTTCTTCTTTGACGTTTACGTGATGTCCTAGAATAAGCACTGTGTTAGGAGTCTTTTAGTTTTTCTTTATTATTATTATTATACCTGAACAACTGGAAGAATATTGTGTGATGAGATTATATATTTTCTAATGGTTGAAGAAAGCTGAATTACATTTCTCATTAAATAAAAATGTATGAATAAATGCTGTAGGGTCATTTAGGTTGGAAAAGATCTTTCAGATCATCGAGTCCAACCTTTGCAGTAACCAAGAAGAGTTTATGTGCCAGGTTGAGAGAGGAGCACACGTCTTCTCTCTCCGAGTGGTCCTATGTTTATGGCTTTGATTGTCTTTTACAAACAACCTGAAGAGTTGTGTGGCCGTTGAGTGCTGAGATTGGAAGAACAACCTACAATCTTAGCCAAAACCGGAGTAACGCTACGATGTCTCCTCTAAACGGTTTCTAATTCAGGTCTAGAGACGGATCTGCTTGGTTAGCATGAAAGCTATAGATTCAGTGTCTGAACTATGACAACACTTCACGGAAAAATATGTATTTTTCGCAGACTTTTAGAGAAAGGGCAAAATCTGAGCTTGCTTTTTGCTCTACTTGGATTTAGAGCTCAGTAGGCACTTTTAAAACAAAGCTTGAGCGGATGGAGACTGTTCTGTGACCCGTTCGTGATACCATGTAAATCCAAAACCTTTTAATAGAAAGAGAGAGCTTAGTTCACATCATGGTGCTGACCACAGAGGAGCTTCTGATACCAGACACCAGTACAGTATGTTAGGAACTCCTGTAAGTTAGGGGCAGAAAAGGGAACAGAGTTACTGCTGCCATCAGAAAAGTTCAGGGAAATCCCCGCTCCGTAACTCTGTGGGAGCCAAACACGCCCGTAGTGCTGGGAACTGGAAAACCAGCAAAATTAAGTGTTTGGTGATTATTTGTGACGTAATGGGTAAATTCTGCGTTAAAAGTGCGACTCGCTCTTCCATGTGATTTATTTCTGACTTTTCCTTGTTCGGATGTATGTGAAATCCCGCAGAGGAGAGTGTGTCCATGAGAAAGCCGATCCCTTTCTGGGGTTTGGGTTTGGATGTATTATTTATTTATTTGTTTGATATTAGCAACTGTTCTTTTGGAAGAGAGTTCAGCCGTAGCCTGGGAAGGCTGTGCTTTCCCCGCTCCTTCTATAGCCATCTGCTGCCGCGGACGCTTTAGAGCTGGAGTTTAATTTGGGTTGCAGTCAATCACCCTTTTGAAGGCCCTTCCCCCTCTGTTGACAACAGAATAAAGCTCAGGAGGTTTGTCTCCTAAATTAACATCACCGCTGGCTTCTCTGCCTGAGGTGACCTGTAGTGAGCGACCCACCAGTTTGGGGCTTGTTTTGAATCTTGTGAAGGAGCTTGCGAGGTTTGTTTTCATTTTGAAGGCTTTTCTGATGCGTGCTGTCAAGTTTTGAAAACCTCAAGATGTTCCTAGGATGGTGCATGAGTTTGTTTTCATGAGGGGTCGCTTATGGGTCTCTCAGTCTGCACAGCCAGGGGAAGAAATTGGACGGTGTTGTTGATGGCCATGGGCTAGTCCTCTGTCTCTCACTGCTCACAGAGTTAGTTTGGAAACTTAAGATATTGACATCTTGAAGTTGGCGATGCGTGACAGTTGGCCAGATGTGAGGAAGAGCAGGAGTGGACATGTTCTGTTGCTTCAACATGCTCGATGATAGTCAGGTAGAGATATTGATTCTTTGGAGATGTCCAAATCTTAGACACCTCCAAGAAGCCCTGGTGCCACCTACGCAGCTTGCCAAAGGATGGGAAAAAATGCTTCCATTTTTCCTAGGGGTTTTCTTCAGGGGTGGATGCCCCTCTCCTACACAGGGAAGTGCTGGTTGAGATCATTTTCTGTAGTTCTCAAATAATATTGTATTACACGCAGAAGGAGAAAATATATTTAAAAGTTTAGCTCAACACTCCAGACTTCTGTTTTTCTTTAGCGCTGAGGTGAAATTTTGTTATTAAAACAAGAAAATACTGGTTTTGTCAAAACTGAGCCTAGAATTGCTACCTCGTGCTTCCATCTTCTCCGTGCAAAATATATTTTGTAATTTAAGGCTCAAAAATGAACGAATGCAAAACGTTGGAATTTATTCTTACTGCCCTGAGCCTGCTAGTGCAGAGCAGCGTTGGAATTTGTTCCTGGAAAACATTCACATTTTTGTGCTTTCCAAGAGGAAAGTTGACCAAATAAATAAAAGCATTGCAAGGAAGAGGATTTTTATAGCTTTACTGCGGCCTCCCCATGGCACCTCCTTCAAGTGCCCTTCAAGCAGGCAACTGGTGGTGTCTGGTTGGAAACTGGAATGTCTAGGGCTTAGTTTGGGTCTTGCTGGCCAAGAAGGAATAATGCTCCCATTGGTCTGCGTTTCCAGGTGTGGTTTGTGTCAATATACGCCGGTTTTCCAGATGCCTCTGTGGATGCTGGCTGTTTAGAGAGGTTACCCCTTCAGTGCATTCATACACATGGCTTTTAGACGAGACGGCCTAAGATTTAAATTTTTTAAAATTCTTTTGAATTCTGTGGAGATTACACGTGGAAATATATTTTTGTCTTGCGTTTCTAGGTAGTTTCATGTTTCGCATGTCAAGAGACAGTTCCAATTTTGCATGTCAACAGACATTTCCAATTCGACATTTCCGTTGATTGGCGTTGTACATCGTTTGCTCAGTTTTTTGATTGCTACCTGATGCCTCTTGCAACGTGCTTTGTCCTTACGGGTGGTGTTCTCCTTCTTCATCCCCAAGTGGATTATGTAATCAACTTTCATCCAGGCTTCTCTCTAGGTGAGAAACCAGCTGAGTACTGGCTGTACTATTTCAGATGGGGATCAGCTCTGCCGCTGGAACAAGAGCAGATGAAGGCTTTTGTTCACTCCCATGTGATGCTCCACATTTGAAAAGCGAACAGATGGGTTGGAGAGACCACAGGCTGCCCAGGGCCGATGGTGCCACATTCCTAGGACAACCCTCTCCTGCATTTCAGAGGGCTGCCAAGTACACGGGACGCATCTCGCCCAGCTGGTGGAGACCTCCCTTAGCAGTGCAGAAAGAAAACAGTAGGAATGACTTCTTGGTTTTTTTAATAGCAAGGATTAACAATCAGGTCCACTATTTTTTGCAGCTCAGCTTCTCAGCACCGTGTCGTTTGTGCATCTTCTGTGTTGGGATCCAGGTGCCTCCATAATACGTTGGAAGAGGGAATGAACATGTCATCTCAGGTTCATATAGAATCACAGAATGGTTTGGGTGGGAAGGGACCTTCAAAGCCCACCCAGTCCAACCCCCCTGCCAGGAGCAGGGACATCTCCAACCAGATCAGGTTGCTCAGAGCCCCGGCCAACCTGGCCTGGAATGTTTCGGGATGGGGCATCCACCGCGTCTCTGGGTGTATCCCACCAAGTGCTGCTTTGCAGAGGACGGGGATGTAGGTCAGGTGTCTTCAGCCTTCATAAATCATCTCTTGTGAAATGTATTGCTCTTATCTTTGTTCTTGAATTTCCTTTTAATTTAAGTCTTGTGCTTCTAATCATCTGCCCCAGGTCAGTTATTCTGGATTTAAAGCAAGATTATTTTAGACAGCTCTGAAATAAATGCATCGGAGGGTCTGAACATGCCAAGGTAGAGTCATTACTGCTGTGAAATCAGTTCACATAGGTGATGGCTGAGCACAGGTAGAGGGAAAATCATGTCCACACCTGAACACAAGCCTTTTTGCTATCGATTTATGCAGTTACCGCTTCCAACAGTCCGTCAGCGATGGGGGAAGGAGAAGATTTTTAAATCACTCCTGTTCCTCTGAAACTGCAAAAATAATATATATTCTCCACACTCTATCGCAAGCTCAATTGAGACTTGGTTTCAACTATTGGCCGTAGTTTGTAGTAGGCTTGAAGTGCAAATACATGCAACCTTTGAGGTTGGGTTGTATTGATTTGAAGACTATTATCACGTGAACCTGACGAACGCTTTCCTTTAAAAGAATAAATGTGCTTCTTTTGAGCTTTACATCGAACTCCTGCTTCCTAGGCCTGCAATCGTTCTTGTTCCTCACTCTCCAGCTGGCTGTCACCGCTTTGGAGGGATGCCCAGACCAGGCCTGTTTGTCCAACCTGGACCTTTCTCTGCTCAGGTGGAGCAGGACAACTAGGAGCAGGACTTTGCTGCTACCTAACGATGTCCCTTTTATTTCAAGTCATCGCTTCAATTTGTAAAAAAATTAATTTGAATTCCCTTGCTCGTCTGAAAAGCGCTCGCAGCCCTCTTTGGCTTGAATTTAATAGGCGCCAAGTTAATAACATTCTTCTTGTTTCATAATCCAAGCCATTAATTAAAGTGTTTTATGGTGCCACATACCAGAGAGACCCCTCTGAAGTCCTTTTGGCTTTATGGTGGCCACTAAAAACTGAACACCTTTACAATGTGAAGATTAGTAAAGTCATTTGCAGCTAAGCCTTCGTTTCAGCCCCGGTTTACTGGGGCCTAACAAGACCTTTTTAAAATGGACAGTATGGCATTTTTCATTTTTATTCATGTTTTAAGAGAAATCTGGCCACAGATTATGAAGGGCAATCAAATTTATTATAGCCTCCAGCCTGTTTTGTAAGCAAAACCATTAGTGAATTAATTAGATGGTGAGGGAAAAAAACGCCATAATTGTCATCCAGTAGACTGACAGATGCATAATTCAGATATTTATTAGTGGAAATTTCCAGTTGCTTAGCTATACTTTCGTCCCAGCTCTTACGAAGTTTTTTATTAGAAGATTAGTCTTCTCATTGAAATGTCTTAATTTTTATTTTTAATTGTCAGGAATCCTTTGGCCTTCTTCCAAAATAGCGGGCATTTTGGGTGCCACTGAGATGAGGAAACTGAGATATAAGTGAGGGATTTGAAGATCAGGTGCCTGAGTAAATCCCACATTCATCTGACAACACAACTACAGCGACAGAGCTGAGCAAAATGCTGGTTATAAGTATTTGGCCTTTTTTTTTTTTTTTCTCCCCCTCATAACTATACACAGGATGCATAATTTTAATGATACTGTTGGATGGGGCCGGATCACTGCAGAGCTATTTTTGTTTTATTTTCCCTTTGATTTTTAGTTCCTAATGGAATTAAACACATCAGTTGTAGATGGAAACATATTCTCAGGGCTTGCCTGTTAATGGAGAGGATGTTGTCAAGGTTTGGAAAGACGAGAAGCCGTTTGTAGCCCATCAAATATTGTCAGGGGCCGGATCAGGATGTGAACTGTCAAGCCAGAGGCTTCAGCCCCAGTTGGAGGCAGGCGTAAGACGTAAAATTAGGTGCTATATTGCAGACAAAGCCAAACTGGGGAGCGAGGTCAGGTATGGGACTGGAGAGTTTAGGTCCATGTGATATTTTTAAGAAACCACAGTAGTGATTTTTTCCATTTGGTTTCGCATATTTTAGCTATATAGCCCTTCTGCTATTTACTTTTTATTGGGATGATTTTATGGATGAAGCAGTTTACATACCTCACTGCTTTTTTGGCTTTTCCTTCTAGACATTTCTGAAAAATGTTTACCTCTGGACTTTATAGAAAGACACAGATTTTAATATATTTCCCAATGCTGTTGCTTATAAAACACTTAGTTGTGCACGTTGTCAAGCATTGAATATCAATTTTCAGGACAGGGATCAAAACAGAATTCAAGTTTTTTAGCACAGTTCAGTATTTGATGAAGCAACTTTAGTTTAGTCACTAGACTGTGCTTTCCTAACCAGTTGAATCTAGATTTTTCAAAGAAAATAAGGGCGCAGTCATGGACAGTTTCCACCCTGCTGCACACTTATAATTAATTCTTGATTCATCCTTCAAAATTTCAGCCTATGGTATATCTTAAAGGCTTAATTTTTACTCAGTGATTTTTTTTTCCACCTTAGATCGCTTTTATTTAGTCTTAACTTATTTTCCAGCCTAACCCAGTACAGTCGCCGTGCCTGTTCGCACCCAAAACTAACATGATGTTGAGCATGAGGTGGAAATACATGGTGAGAAGCACCGTGTAGCCCACTTATAATTTAGATTTGCAAACTGCAATTTCTCTCCAAGCCTTAGGCCAGGAGAACCTTAAGGAGATGGGTAAAGTACTTTTAAAACCCTAAAGGAGACGGCTGCAATACTGAGCACTGCGGTAGGCCTCGAGGCCTACCTACGAGCAGGTAGGCCTCACTTGCCTAATGAAAATAAATGCTGGGAGGAAAGCAAGTTGTAAGGGAAAGAGTATTGTTGTGGGGAAATCTCTTTCATCCTGGGAGAACATAAATATATTTAGTACTAAAAACACGCTGGACCCTTTTGCTGGGGGTGGGGAGAAGCCACCGCTTTGTTCGCGCGGCAGGTCAGCTGTTGGGATTAGGAGAGCTCAGCTTGCAAGCACTGCGCTCAGCGACAGCTGCTGCTATTTTTGTTGGTTTGAATGCGTCTAGCTAGGAAACGGCGGAAAATAAAGGGCCTCGGACATACCCAGCAAGCAAAAAACATTCGCACTTGGGTTCCTGAGCACTGCAGTTGAGTCGGTTATTATTTAACATGATAGGAAAATACTCGTGGTGCGTGATAGCAGAGATTTCTGGCTCCGTTATATTCAAATAATACACAGATAGCAAAATACACAGCTAGAAAAAGCCCTTTGGAAAAGCATCCTTGTCGTTATTGAGGTATCACCATGCCAGCATGGGCAGTTCAACAGGAGACACAAGCAGCAAGGAACTCAGCTATGGGTCATGGACACAAGAAGTCAAGAAAGACTTCTGTCCGGCTCCTAAAAGCTCACCGTTCCTGCGTGTTTAAGAAAAAGCCACATCACCAGAGTAAACAAAATATTTTTTGCTTGCACAAGCCCCGCTCCCTGTGTGTTCCTGTTCAGCTAGGAGCCTGTCCAGCTCCCTTGAAGAGCAGCAGAAAGGGCTCATGAGCAAGAGTTTTGTGAGCACGGTGTCCAGGTGCTGTGAAAGTTCCTGTTCAGATATCTGCATTGTATCAGCGAGAAGAAATTGGGAATTTTTCAGTGGCAAACACCATTTCAGTTGTAACCTCTGTGTAAGCTGCCAAAAGGAAGGAAGGATGAACTCTAAATACAAATATGTGTTCAGCTCTGCTTTCATACCCTGGGGTTTGTTGCTCTTTCATGGCTTCAGGGGTCTACACCAGGCACCATAGTGGCAACTACTACCTGTAGCAGCTCCCTGGAGAAAAAAAAAAAAAAAACATAATTGTGGGGGTTCTTGGAAAACCTACAGCTGTGCAAGAGCTGTGACCCACGGGCACAACATCTGTTGTAACTGGGAATTCAGAAAATCAGGAGAGGTTCTTTACTGTCTTCTCCTAGAAGAAGATCCTGGAGGAAGGGAAGAAGACCGGGCGTGAATGAGACAAGTGCGGTTAAACAGCATGTTCTCAGGGTAGGTATGGCAAGGTTCAGGCACCTTACTAGTCCTCTCAGAAAATAAACCCTTCTTGTGGGGATTGTTCCACATCCTGGTAAATAATTTATTAAGGTTTACAGATTCGCAAGATCGGCTTGCGTTGTATCAGTGCAGTCCTCAGTGGAGTTGCACGGAAATTGCTCACATTGCAGAGTATATATAATACACATACATGATTTATAGTAAATAGAGACAGAGAGAGAGGAAGGATGAGAAACATACAGATACACCCGTGTACTCTTCCATCAAGGCCTGGATTTTGTCTCATTAATAGCCATTTTTCCCAGAAAATCAGAGAAAGCACTGAGGTGTAAAACCGTATTTATTTGTACGTGAATTACAGCTGTGGTTAAAAAAGAAAAAAATCAGGGCTCGAGCACACCGTGTATTTTGGAAGTTGCAGAAGTTTATACGCGGTAAAGCAAAGCAGCGCTTCTGGAGCAGTTCCAACCATTTCATATAAGCACGGGGAGCTGGGGAGAAACCAGCCAAGGTCTAATGAAGCAAGGACTTGGAAATGCAGGAGAGGTTGGATCTCTTCTCTTTCTCTTGTCCTTCTCCTTTCTATCTCCTCTTCTTTTCTCTTGTCCTTCTCCTTTCTGTCTCCTCTTCTTTTCTCTTGTCCTTCTCCTCTCTGTCTCCTCTTGTATTCTCTTGTCCTTCTCTCTGTCTCCTCTCCTCTCTTCTCTTGTCCTTCTTCTCTCTGTCTCCTCTCTGAACCTGTCCTCTCCAAACCTCTCTTCCCTCTTCCCTCTTGTGTTTGCATCTTGTCCCAGTCTTGTAGCATTCCTCTTCTACTCAACTCACCACCCAGACATCTTCGCTCCCTTCATGATGGACTTTTTAAAGTTCCTTTACTGAAGCAGCATTATTTTCTCAACGCTAAGAAGTTAGAAGTAGTCTTGTGAGTTCAACTTATTAGCAGCAAAATGAAACCCATTTTCCTGCTGTGTCCTCTTTGAGGGAACGTCTCCTTGAATGTCTTTGCACATAGTGGCCCATCTGTTTGAGTTTGCTGTGTCATGATGACTCAGGCTGACGAAAAAGCACTTGGTGACATGGGAACGGGTCGCCACGCTGAACGCGCAACCGAAGAGGAGGTGGTGAGGCCATGGCACCGGGTGGACAGCCCTCCCCGGGTGATGCCCCAGTTGCAAGGCTGACGGGGAGAGAACGGCTTTGGGGTTAGCACAGAAGCTGCAAAACAAAAGCAGCTATTTCTTACTGGATTTTGCTTCTACAATTGCCTGGTTTATTTATAAGCAACACTTCTGCAGTTATTTTTGTCCCTGGGATGCAGTTCATCTCCTGGATAAAAATCCTGCAGAATGACCCAATCTAATTAATTTTACCTCTTCCCTCTCAGGCTCGTACATCACTTCTTCAGCGTGGTGTTTGGGATTTATCGAACTACACTCCCAGTTGCGTTTTCTTGTCTTTTGGATAGAAAATACATTCCCGTTCCACGACTGTAAGAGTTTCTATTCTTCTCCAGAGGTTCATTTCTAACAGAGAGGGCAAGAGCTCAGGAAAATTCACCAGGAGGGAGTCCAACCAGGAGAGCATCAGTAGTACCTACAGCTTTATCAGGATTTACTATTTGGGGGATTATTGCACTGGAAATGATGGGATGCATCTGCTCTCGGCGGAGGTTTGCTGTCCAGTTTGCCGTGTATTTTGCGATTAAGTCCATGGAAGCTGGAGGTAGAGTTGCACACATGGACCACGTGCCAGAGCTCAGTGATGGGATGGACGTAAAATGGAAAGCTGAAATGTGTGTGTGAAAGTGGAAGGAATGGGAAGGAGTATGCTCAGTGCTATAGATTTTATTTCTAATTTTTTTTCCTGCCATTGAACCTTTCGGCAGACGCGAGACTTCAATATTAGTGTTGAACTTGGGCATTTACAGTGGCCTCGATGTTTGCTCTTCCCCTCAGCGCACTGAATCTCCAAGGGAGGTGATTTTGGAGATTTTTGTGCTGATGAAAGGGCAGTGACTGGGTAAGGTCAATGTGAGGAGCAGAGTGAAAAAAGGCAGGAGGGAAGGGACCAGAAATCCTTTTAACTTGCAAATAAAAGGTTGGGAGAGATGGAGCTTGGTGGTGGTGTGTCCATGCCATTAGCGGCTCGGCTGCTCTTGGAGAACAGTGATTGAAAGCCAAGGCTCCGGCAGGTCTCCACCAAATCAATAGTCCCAGGGCTCTTGAAATACAAGATGTTGCTTCCAAGTGAGTGAAAGCTGATCTCAACGAGCTCTGTAGCAAGGACGGCTCTTTCGCAAACTGCCTTCCGTAGAAAATGGGATGCTTCTCCCTTTTCTAAAGCGTTCGGGAAATTTTTGTGGTAGGTTTGCTCTGGGAGGTTGAGCTTCCTGCCCAGTATACCCCCTGCCTTCTGAGCCAAGAGTCAAAATCCTTGTGGCTCCTCTGGCTCCCTCTGCTATTTTTCCCGTTTTGGCAGGAGAACGGGGTGTTCCTAGCAGCCCATTCTCGTCTGCTCGACATCCATCTTTTTTTTTTTAAGTAAAAAATCCAGGTGACTCCTGGATGTTGGGTTTTTTTCTGCTTTTGAAATGAGACTGGGATTAGACATGGGGTTTTTTTCTGTTAACTATCATGAGCTTAATATGAAAAAAATACTATTTGAAGAATAATAGAGAAGACGTGGAGTTCCCCAGCTTTACCTCACAAAAACAGTCCTCACGGTTACCACATTTGGCAGAAACACCAAAGCAAGGAGAGGGCTTAGGCGTGTTGAAGAAGGAGGAGAAGTCAGCGGGGTTCATTTTCCAGGTGGACAACCCGGCCATCCAAAATGTAAGCCTTAGGTTTCGTACCTCAGCAACTTGCTTTGGTGCATCAGCACGTTTCACGCCGATTAATCCCCCCGCGCTCCCGAACTCGCGGAAATCCTCTGCGTTACAAAGCACGTCCGGAGTGGGAATGGAAAATGGATCTAAATTCTCCTGTGGCATTAGGTCTTGCATTAGCTAATTGTAGCCGCCTGATTGTTCTATATTTAAACATTTGTGGCAGCGATAACATCATCAAACACCAGAAAAAACCACTGCCTTCTGCTTCCTCCTAGTAATTTTGTATTCTATACTTATTTTTTGAAGCTGTGAAAGCAGGTTACGTCCCCAGACTCTCCATCATGTGCCCAGGCATCCCTGAAAAAAACAGTAATTAATCAAAGAAATAGCCTTTTTAATGAAAGGCACAAAAATTAGGTAGTCAGAATCGATGATATTAAAATTATAATACCCAAGGGGACACACTGGGATTTCTTCATAGTACCCTTTGTTCTGTGCGATTGGCTACTTTCTTGGTTCCACTGTTGATTATTATTTGTCTGTGGACAACCTAACCTTAAAAAATACAGTCTGAAAGCAAACAAATCAAATCTGTACTACCTAATATGGATTTGCACAGACTTTTGTTTGAAATAATTTGTGTGGCAGCTGATTGTGCTTGTCCATCGCCAGGTGGACAGGTCTGATGGGCAACCAAGCGATCTGGATGACCATCAGAAGCAAGAGGGCTACGTTCTCCAGAATTACATTCGTAGCCGTACAAAACCTTAATTTTTTTTGCAAGTTTTGATAAATTCTGTTCAGCACGGATTTTGTATCAACTTTGGTCATGTCTTCATTCCCTGTGTGTCACCTCACTCCTCTTCCCTGAAACAGCCTGGTTTGATTTAGACGGGATAATATCCAATAATTTAGTTCAAACAGTTGAACTGAAGTCCATATGCCATTTATTCAGAATGAAACCAGAAAAAAAAACCCAAATCAAAAATGTTTTGATCGCTTTCAGTCTGCCGTACATGCAGAGTTTCTTTCTGTGGTCAAACCACATAGCAAAGGCAGCGCCGCGTTAGCACCGGTTCAGTAAATAACTGGGCAGCCCTACTACAGAGAAGAGGAAAAAAATGTTTTTCTTGATTTTATGTGGATTGTTTAGGTCTTTGTACCCTGTCTCCATGAAGATTAAATGGCAGGCTTCGTGCAAAGATAGGAATTACGAGTCTCAGTGTGAAGTACAGAAGAACGCCTTTGGAAAAAGAAAAGTTTCGTGTAGGCTTGGAAATGCTTGTGACTGCGGGGAAAATAAGAAGCCACAAATCTGGGGACCAAAGCCCCAGGTGGTTTGAAAACAGATAGAGAAATACATGCGTAAAACATACATTTTGAAGACCTTAATGATGAAAATGTTGGCCATAGATGAGCGGACTCTTGTTTATTAGGGTTTATTTCGGAATCTCTTTGCCAGCTGAGAAGCAGCCTTTTGGGGTTCGCTTCCCTTAAGCTATCTGTGCCCCTGTGGACATCTGGGTACCGCTTTGATTTCTGACAAAGATGGGATGCTGAGGATTCCATCCCTCCTTGCATTTTCCCTCCGGCCTGAACTGTCATGTGAACAAAGCAAATGCAGAGGAAACTGCTCGAGGCTACGGTGTGCAGCCTGGGAAAAGTGTGGAAGGTGCCATGTCTCATATCAGCCTGAATTTCTGTTACCAAGAAAATGTAAAAATAGATAGTACATTAAGTAAATCGTGATTGCGTGGATGTTGTCCCCTATCCTAAAAGGCAAGCTGGATTTCTGATGGGGTTTGGCGACAGGCAAGGCGCTCATCTGCTGGCTGAAGCCACATTCCTCCAAGAAACCCAAAGTAGGAGTTGCCAAATGGCACCTCTTACTATAAAAGGTGGGGAAGCATTTAACAGGCAATATTATTGTGAGCAGCTGCTGGGGGAATTTAGCAAACTAAGAGGCCTGGTAGGTCAACAACGAGGTTCCTTTCTTGTTTGGCGGTGAGTAAGAAGGGTTGGCCAAGATGGAAAGGATGGCAGCCTTCCAGCTGCCTTTGGGATGGGTGCTGGTCCTTCGGAGCAGGCTGGGGATGCCTCAGGGTTCAGAAGTTACCAGGGTAACGCCGGCGAGCAAGCAAACAGCTCCCTTCAACCCTCGTCTCGGGAAATCTGGCTAAAAATAGGTTGCTGAGGCTTAAGGTTAAAAGTAAAGACGTGACCGAGCGGTGCTGGTGAAAAGGCAGCTCTGCTCATCCTCTGGAAACATCCAAGGACTGCGTTTCCCTGCCAGTGCCGGTGTGTTTGTTACTAGCTGTAGAAAAAGGCTTTATGAAAGTTGTACGTTAGCTGGCAGCATCTTCAGTTGGGTTTTCCCCTAAAACATGGAGTTTTAGAAATGGCTTTTCAACTTAGCAATAGGCCAAGCATTTAGAAATGTGGTTCGTAGTGAGGTGAAGTTGATGACTGAAGAGGTGAGGGGAATTGTTTGAAGGTAGGGTGGTGGGATTATGGGGTCTTCATGCAGCTGGACTGTCACAGCTTGGCAAGGGGATGTGACTTCCTTCTAACCGATGCGTTTGCCTGCTTTGCCCAAGGTCCAGTTGAAAAGCGAAGAATCGAAAACGTTTGCCATGAAGATACTGAAGAAACGTCACATCGTGGACACGAGGCAGCAGGAGCACATCCGCTCGGAGAAGCAGATCATGCAGAGCGCGCACTCGGACTTCATCGTGAGGTATCGTCCCCTCCACCTTTCGCGTTGCCGCGGGGGAGCGAAGCGCAGCCGGTGTCAGCGTTTCGTAAAACCACGTAGGAGTAATCCATCCATCACCAGCAAACCCTTTATCTGTAGCTTCTCTGCAAGAGACTGCAGATACGGTGCGTGGAATAAGGTCTTCTCCAGGCAAACATGAGATTACTCTGCCCATGGGGGTTGTCCACCCAAGCCTAAACTTAACTCCTCTCTCAACTGGTTTGAGTTGGCCCCGTGCCGTGCCCACGTGGCTTTGTGGCTCCTGGAGCAAGCACCCCCCTGGGCTGCAGCTTGGACAGAGCTCGCTGATGTCGGCGGGCTGATTTTCAGGGTTTCTTTTTTTTCTGAATTCCTGAATTTTCCCTCACGCCAAGTGAAGCTGGAAGGCAAGGTTTAATCTTTTGAGATTACGTGCTGCTGTATGAATAGTCATGTCCAACGCTTCCCTTTAGGGTGTATTAGATAGATCCAGCTCAGCGTCCCTCAACTGGTCATGGGCAATATGGTCTAAACCATATTGCTCCCCAAAATCTAAGCACATGCAATTCTTCAGTGAATAAAACCAGGTGCCAGGCATTTTTGTTTGTGTTAACCCTAACAGCAAAGTTCTCTAGCTCTTCAAGGAGCGTGAGTGTCTGTCAACAAGAAGCAGAGATGGTTCTTCCCATGGTTTAGGTCAGGATAAGAGCAGCAGGTGGTGGGACTACCAAGCTGGAGGTATCTCATCTAAGCCAAGGGTGCTGCGTCCCACCCTCAAAGAGATTCCTGAAGCACTCGCCTTTTGCTGGAGGAGATGAACCCCGCTCCCAAAAATTGCTCCGGAGAGACATACTAACCCAGGAACGAAACCAAACCCCTGTGATAAATGCCAAGGCAAGCATGTGGCCGGGACGGCCACCCGTCAGTCGCTAAGGGGGTGTTTCCTTCCCGGGCTGATCCCTGGGATTCCCCTCTGATTCATGGGTGACAACTGCAGCCCGACACCCTACCCGCCCACGGCTTCCTTCACGCTGAAATATTCGATTCACAAACGTGCCCCCGTTAGAAAAGGGATGGGTTAGCCACGGATCTTTTCCTTCCATATCATATAATAATTCCTAGCCACGCTGTTCCTGACACAAGCCAGAGTGCTGTTGGCCTTCCTGGCCACCTGGGCACACTGCTGGCTCCTGTTCAGCTGGCTGTCTCCCGGCACCCCCAGGTCCCTTTCCACGGGTCAGCTCTCCAGCCACTCTTCCCCAAGCCTGTAGCTTTGTGTGGGGTTGTTGTGACCCAAGTGCGGGACCCAGCACTTGGCCTTGTTGAACCTCATGCAGTTCACATCGGGCCAGGCTGTCCAGATCCCTCTGCAGAGCCTTCCTGCCCTCCAGCAGACCGACACTCCCACCCAGTTTGGTGTCATCTGCAAACTCACTGAGGGAGCACTCGATCCCCTCAGCCAGATCGTTGATAAAGGTGTTAAAGTTTCAGTCCTAAAATTACTCATAACCTGTTCATACCCTTTCCTGGGCCAGCTGGGATAATATTCTTCTGGGTGCTACGGGCCACAATCTTATCACTTCAGTAGATTAATTGTGTTTTGAGATGTTGGGTGGAAGGTGGCTTTAAAATTATCTTGGAGCAGGGACAGAACCTCTGGGATAGCAGGATCATAGAATCATGGAGTCACAGAAGGGTTTGGGTGGGAAGGGACCTTCAAAGCCCACCCAGTCCAACCCCCTGCCAGGAGCAGGGACATCTCCAACCAGATCAGGTTGCTCAGAGCCCCGGCCAACCTGGCCTGGAATGTTTCCAGGGATGGGGCATCCACCGCCTCTCTGGGCAACCTGGGACAGGGCTCCACCACCCTCCGCGTAAAAAAATTCTTCCTAATATCCAATCTGAATCCCCCTCCCTCTATTTTGAAACTACTACCCCTCATCGTGTCCCACCAGGCCCTGCTGAAGAGTCTCTCCCCACCTTCCCTGCAGCCCCCTTTGGGCACTGGGAGCCGCTCTCAGCTCTCCCCGGAGCCTCCTCTTCTCCAGGCTGAACAGCCCCAGCTCTCCCAGCCTGGCCTCACAGCAGAGCTGCTCCAGCCCTCTCAGCATCTGCATGGCCTCCTCTGCACCCTCTCCAGCAGCTCCACGTCCTTCTGATGTTGGAGGCTCCAGAGCTGGATAGGAAAGACAAAATTCCCAAGAATGAGATTATTTTCTTAATTCATCACGAATCCCTTCATTAAAAATCTTTGAGGAATAGCTCCATTTGTTTGTTAAAATACATTAAAGCAGGTGAAAGAAGCAGAAGAGGCCAAGGATCGCTAAATAAAATTTACTCGTAGATAAACTGAGAGTCCCACAGAACACAACGTTCTGGGCTTGGTAGAGAGCCAAACAAGTGTGGAGCAGTGGATGTCTGCATCGGATCTCCAAATATTTAGAAGATTAAGAAAATCAATAAAAATAAATTCAAATACTGTGTCATTTCAAACTTACGACTGCTTGATCTGCTGAAACAGTGCCGTTTCATCATGTATAAGCTTTATGCTTCCATTACAGTTGATAAAATTTTTTTTTGTGCATGTTTTAGGCAAATTTAATGCCCATAAAATTTTCTGGGAAGCAATTTTTCAGCAGGGCTGCCTTAACTAGGGAACGCAACGCCTCGTTTCAGTAGCAGTTAAATTACCGAGCAATTAAAAATATTTAGTTACTTGTAGTCTTGCATATGTAGGGTTTCTGTAAACCTTAATGTTGATGAAATTAAGGTAAATTATATTTTGTCCACCTGGCAAGAAGTAGGATTTTTTTTTTTTTTGTTAAACCCATAAATTTTAGCCATGGTCAGTAAGTTTGTTCCAAGGTTTTCTGAGAAGTACATTATAACTGCGGTTTTACATGTCAACATAGATAATTCCAGAGCAAGGAAAGATCTGAAACACTGGTTTATTTATTTTTTTTTCCTTTAAATTTTGTTGTGACTGCACATAGTCCCTTCTAGCTACCAGAATATTTCCCAGGTAGACAAGCTCTGAGCATCCTCAGTACCCAAACTCCAGCCTGCTGGGCTCTTTTTTGGGTAAATATGCCAAAAATAGAGCAGGTAACTACTGCTAAGCTGAGCGCTGGATCCCTGGTCCGTCACACAGCTCCACAAAATATATTAATAACTGGATTTGTCACTCGCTGGGAAGAGCTAGAGTTTGCAAAACCGCCTATTTTAATTTATATCGTGTTGCGTCAATATTTTAATTTTTAACCTTTGGATATTCCTGTGAATGGAGCAATTACACCGTGACAGCATCCCCTCCTGCTGTGGAGCTGGGATTTTTGAAATTAATTTCTAAACAGAAAAGAAACCTTTTCCGGTGTCCACGTACAGCAGGCCCGATCCTGCGGGAGACCTGAACCCATGCACCCACACCCGTAACGAGACGTACAAAAGTTGGCCTAACATTCAAATAAGCTAGAACAGCTAATACTGAATTCCCTATTTTTATTTCCGTAGTTTTATAGTTGTTTAATGTATCGCGTTAAACACAGAGCATGGATTTTACTGCACAATTTATGTTGCACTTGAGAAGGAGAAGCGTGGCCCGTCTACCCCTTCAGGCAATTTTTCCTCCGTATTTGGTCCCTGGGAGGAAGAGGATGAGCACTTTTTGATACCTGGATGTCCATGGGTTCTCTTTAAACTCTACTGAATCCATGGATTTAAGTCCTGAAGTTAATCACAACTTGGGTGGTGCTCCAATGATCAAATGGAAGGAAGAGTGCCAGTCTGCAGTCGGACTCTTATCAAGAAGAGAAAGATCATAGAATCACAGAAGGGTTTGGGTTGGAAGGGACCTTCAAAGCCCACCCAGTCCAACCCCCTGCCGGGAGCAGGGACATCTCCAACCAGATCAGGTTGCTCAGAGCCCCGGCCAACCTGGCCTGGAATGTTTCCAGGGATGGGGCACCCACCGCCTCTCTGGGCAACCTGGGCCCTCCACCACCCTCCGTGGAAAAAAAAATTTCCTAATATCTGATCTAAATCTGCCTCCCTCTATTTTAAAACCATCACCCCTCATCCTGTCCCACCAGGCCCTGCTGAACAGTCTCTCCCACCTTTGGGCACTGGGAGCCGCTCTCAGGTCTCCCCGGAGCCTCCTCTTCTCCAGGCTGAACAGCCCCAGCTCTCCCAGCCTGGCCTCACAGCAGAGCTGCTCCAGCCCTCTCAGCATCTGCGTGGCCTCCTCTGGACCCTCTCCAACAGCTCCACGGCCTTCTGCTGTTGGAGGACTTCTCTTTCGAGCACATCTGGAAAGCCAAGTGTCAGGTTGTGATGTTAGAAATTTTATATGCAGCACCCGGAGTAGTGGTCACCTCTTCCTCTGAGGCCCACAATACACTTCACTCAGACGCCCGTCCGTTTCTGCTGAAATATTTCCCATCCAAGAAACACCCATTGAAATGATCTCCTTAAATGCAGCACGAGCCCTGAAAGGTTCCCCTTAATCTTACGGTGCTTCCTGGGATGAAGCCCCTGATCTGTGAGAAGTGGGAACGATTGGTGCCTTCGCTTGCCTTGCGGATTTATTTGTGATTTTCTCATTTGCCGATGCCAGGCTCTACAGGACCTTCAAGGACAGCAAGTACCTGTATATGCTGATGGAAGCCTGCCTAGGTGGAGAGCTCTGGACAATTCTCAGGGACAGGTGAGTTGTAAGAAACTATTGTCCTACAAAGCGGAGTATTTTCGAATATGCCTCCAGGTACCCAAAGGTCTTTATCTCTCCTGGGCAAAATCTGGATCTTACCATGATTTAAGGTCCTAGGAAGGTGAGGAGCTATTTTTGTTCCTATGCAGTTGACCGGAGACAAGGTGAATCCAGTTGTAACTGAGAATAAGGGCTGGTTTAGGCTGTACCCAACGTGTACAAGGCTTTATGTAGGTGGAGACTTAGCCGGAGCTACTTGGTCATGGCTTCGCTGAAAAAATATGGAAGGTGGAGATGGTAGCGATGGTAGTCATGTGGTAAATTGCTTCTGCAACAAGCTTTTGACTGCCCTTTCCCTCTGTTTTCTAAAGGGTACCCCTAAATAGCCAGCAGCATATTTTGGTTTTAATCAAAATATTTAATTAATTAATTTCATTTTTAATTACCTCAAACAACAACCTTTTGCAAGCACTGTGTCCTTGGTGCCCACGCTACCGTCTCTCACATTCAGGAGCCTGGCTGGAGGCTCAGGCACCTGATGGGGGAACGTGGGACTGTCTTAGGGGTGACAAAGACTTGGGGCACCTCGTATGAGGGCAGAGAACGACCCCGCAGGGTGCAGCCGGGCATCACGGGGGTGCAACGTCAAGGCCAGTCTTGCTGCCTTCCTACAAGACATGCTCTGGAGATGATCCTTCCAGTGGCCATTTTAGAGGCTGGACTTAGAAACCAAGGCCCTGAGGCAACAGTGGCGTTAGTGGGAGTTCGCAGTTGTCAGTGAAATCCATGGGAAAGTACCTTTTCAAGTTAAAAAATGCAGAATTCTTTGAAGTCTTCTGAAAAATCACTTATTTCCCGTCCCAAAGAAAGGCCTGTTTTTTTCATCTCGGTGATTGCTCCACTGCGCACCCTCTGTAACTGTGAATAGCAGCACCCACCTCCATCACAGAGGCGCTGCGGTAAAATAATAGCTGTTAATATTTCTTAATATTTATGACACAGTCAGGTAAGGTAACGATGAGCAGGAGGAGATCGATAGTTCCACACCGTTTTTTAGTCCAGATACCACAAGTTACACGAGAGCCGCTCATCAAAGTGGGAAACAGGGTCACGATTCCAGTCCACACCATGGAAAAAAATCGTTAGGAAAGCGTGAAATTACATACCGCACCGTTAACGGGCAAGCAGATGTGGTCCTGGTATGTCCAGCCCTGGAGGGTTGTGGTGGGTGGGTAGGTGGCGGGTGGGTTGCGTGTGAGACGCGTGGGGCAGGAAAAGACGTTGTGAATCGCGTGTAACTAAGTAATAGGGTCATAACTGGAGCATAATTTAATTCAATTTGGAAAGAGAGCCGGAAAGATTGATCAGAAAGCAAAGAATTACCTAGAAGGGATTTTTTGGTAATTCTCCAGCCCTTTAAAACGAGAACCGTAGCAAAGCTAGCAGGTGCCAGGTGGTATTTTTCCTCCTCTCCGTCAGAGCCCGATAATTTAATCTTTAATTCTCTCAGCTTTAAATTGTAGTTCTGCTGCCACCTAGCTTAGACGCGCCTCTGAGCTCGGTTTACTTCTGAGAACTGGGTGCAAACTGGTGCAGCGACAAGGATCCCAAAGTGCAGCTTATGCTGGGTTTGTGATGGACGCTTCAGGTCTCAGCAATTTTAATTTTTCTACTTTTTGTCTCAGTTATGAACATTGATATGGAAGTTTTTGATGTCCACGGCTCAAAATAGCTTTATCGCCCAAAAGTCAGGATTTAAATGAAAAAAAAAAAAATCAACTTTTACTGAGGAAGTATTTGTAAATTTCCCCTTTCCCTCTCGTTTCACACAGAGGTTCGTTTGAGGATTCGACGACCAGGTTTTACACGGCGTGCGTGGTGGAAGCTTTTGCCTATTTGCATTCCAAAGGGATCATTTATCGGGACCTCAAGCCGGAGAACCTCATTCTGGACCACCGAGGTTACGCCAAACTGGTGAGTGCGTGCAGCGTCTGGTTTTCCCAAAAAAAAATTTAAAAAATGTCACTGCTGCTACCAGACAACTCGTGTTAGGGGTAGAGGAGAGCACAGGATGAGCCGTAGAGGGTCCGGAGCAAAGTCCACCCATCCCAGGGTCCTGTCTCTGCTGGTGGCCATCAGTAGATGCTGAGATGGAGATCAGGGCAAGAGTGCCATCACCCACCACCAGCGTGTTTTCCCAGCCTCAGCTGCTCTTCCCAGAAGGTCGTGATCGTTCTCGGTGCTGTCCCCCTGCAAGATCCACGTCCTCAAACCAGGATGGCAGCACGTGCAAGACCTCCACCCCAAAAATGAGGGAGCTCCTGATGGGTTTCACGGCATTGTGTTAGTCACTCAAATTTTGTCTCAAAAATCAAGGTGCTCTGCCTGTCAGGTGTATCCCAAATAGCCGAGTGAGACCACGGAGAGGGGGGGGAAGAAAAGAAAGACTTCCCGTGGTGGGAGGTGCTGGAGGATGTAGGCCCTTGGGAAGCCATCAGTGAAGGACAGCGCACCGTGGGCCTAAAAAGAGCTAAGAGGGACTAAAAAGTCCAAGAGGGACTCATGCCCTCCCTGAGCGGCACGGCGGGGAGCAAGGTCCCCAGGGCTTGATGTCCCCAGCCTCTTGGACTGGGGACTCTTCCCTGCCTTTGGGAGGTGTCGGAGGGTTGAGGAGGATGAGGTGCAAGCCTGTCCTTCTCCCCACCCGAGGAAGGTCTGGATGGGGATCTCAGCTGGTCCCATCACCAACCCCCAGCTCCTTAGACATTTTGATCTCCCTGAACACATCCGTGACGGCACGAGGAGTGTCCCAAATCCCTTGTGGGATGTTTTGCCCCTGAAACAGCGCAGGACGGTGCGGGAGCATCTCGCAGCCGTTGAGGGACAGCAGAGTGTTCTACAGACCGCAGCTCTGGGGAGCGCAGAGCTGCAGAGCTAAAAATACAGTAAGCCCTTCCCAGAGCCCGAAGGACGGCTTCATTTCCCAGGATAACCTGATTTTCCATCCTTGCCGGTGCCGTAGGGACACCGCCACAGGGGCACGCTGAGGTTTGCGAGCCTGCCGGCGCGTTGTGAAAGGCTCAGGTAAATTGGGAGAACTGGGAGGAGACTTGTGCTGCGTCACGCTTTGTACTGGGAGGGAAAGCTGAATTTTTCAGTGGGTGCCAAAACGGGCAGTATTTAGCCTAAACAGGTCCTTGCTTAGGTTGAGGCTGGGAGTTTAGGAAAAAAACAAAAAAAGGAAAATAAATGAATGAGATAAAGTTATGTCTCCTAAGAAACCCTCAGTGCTGGCATTTGTTCCTCCCTCATCTGAATCTTCCGGGCGAAAAGGTCACCGCGATTGCCTGGTCCTGTGACAGCCCACGAAGCTTTGGTTAGGAGAACATTCCCACGAGGAAGCCGCCTTTCTGCCTCGCTTCACTTCAAGGGGGGAGCAGAGCCCGTGGGCCGCCGTCCCCTCTCGTCCCCTGCCCTGATGGCACTCTGCTCCTTTCCGCAGGTCGATTTTGGCTTTGCAAAGAAAATAGGATTTGGAAAGAAAACATGGACTTTTTGTGGAACCCCGGAGTACGTAGCCCCCGAGATCATCCTGAACAAAGGTCACGACATTTCGGCAGACTACTGGTCACTGGGAATCTTAATGTATGAGCTCCTGACTGGCAGGTATGGGCATCGGGGCCGGCGCCGCCGCTGAAAATAGATCCGCGTGTTTCTGCCGTTGTCACCCTGATTAGGCCGAGGGGCAGGTTGGGAGCTGGCGTGCGCTGTAGCGGCGCAGCACCGTGCTGCTGAACCTAGTGATTCTTTTTTTCCGCTTGAAATCACGGCTTCCACGCGGATCTCTCAAAGGGCAAGATATGAGCAGGCTTTTTAGGAAGTGCTGGGAAATGATACCCCAAAACTCTTTTATTGAAAAGGAGGAGGTAGACCTTGAGTCCTTGTATCCATCCCTTATTGAGTTTTGGATGGGTGCATCCCTGCTCATGGTGGCAGTAGCGGCTTCCTTGCCCTTCCTCACCTCGTCGCCCGTCGCTCGCTCCCAGGATGCAGGAGCTGGAAGAGGATCCATCATCCCAACCTGCTTATCCTTTGGGATAAGCAACGAAATGCAACGAAAAGAGAGTAGGCCAGCGAGCGTTGCGTGGACAATGGTTCCTCGGGCTGGTTGGGACATGGGCTGTCATGGAAGCGAGAGGTTTAGCATGTGCTGCTGCAAAAAACATGACTTCACGCTTTGGCACCTTCCTCTGACGGCGTCGTTGCTCCTTGGCCGAGAAACGGTTGCGATCAGAGGAAGCAAAGCATTGCGAGTTGTCATCTACCCTTTCTCATTTCAGTAGGGTGCTGTGTTTTAATCACTCTTATTTTAATCACTCAATGCTCTTTTAAAGACCAGCTTTTCGTCTTTTCCTTTCTCCCCTCCCCTGTGAAGTCCCCCTTTCTCAGGCCCAGACCCCATGAAGACCTACAACATCATATTAAGGGGAATCGACATGATTGAATTTCCAAAGAAGATTGCCAAAAATGCTGCTAATTTAATTAAAAAACTATGCAGGTGAGCACATGAAATACGATCGCCTTGGTCTCACTTGCAAAGAAACGACTCGCTCAGAAGGATTAAGCAAGTAATCGATTTGTTGTTGGTTTTGTAGGGACAATCCATCGGAAAGATTAGGGAACTTGAAAAACGGAGTGAAAGATATCCAAAAGCACAAGTAAGTGTCTTCTTCGCCGTCCATCCGATCCAGCTCACAGAAACACTGTGTTTCAAACACCTCAGTTTTCAGGAAAAAAAATACTCTTCTGACACTCCCTAGGCTTTCCCCTTCCAGTGAGCTTCAGACTCAAATTGATTTTCCATCAGATTTTTTTTTCCCTGGTGCTGTGGTGTAGATGCCAGCCGTGCCTGTGAGCAAAACACGTTGCACATTGACCATCACGCTTTAGCTACTCTAATGCATTTGGAAGCAATCCAGATTGAATTTTTTTTTAATTTTTGGTTTGAGGAATCACTTTCTGAGGCTCTCCTTGATTTCCCTTCCCCTCCAACCCAATGCATTTTCTCTCTACCCGTAATGTTAATTCATCATCTCTTTGGGCTGAACCATTGCAGAAGCAGGTTCTCTCCTCTATCCATGCTGATCCTTCTCTTCTCCCATCCCCAAACCGACAGCGATGAGTTGGATGGACATTTTGGGGTGGACAGATGGAAGTCTCACCGCAGGGCTCATCCACCTACCTAAGCTGCTGTAGCTTGAGCAACCCCAAGGTGCCCAAACCAGGAGGACATCCCAGTGCACGCCCTTAGCTCCCAAACTCATACACAGAATGGACGTTAAGGGTCTCCGATGGGAGGGATCGATCCTGTAGGAAGGAAAGAGCAGCTACCAGAACACCTGCAGTGAGGAATGGTTTTCTTCTGAGCACTGGTAATTTGTACCTGCCAGAGGTCGCTACGCACGCTTCATTTTCAGTCCCATATAATAAAGCTGACAGGAAAAATCGTTACGGCTAATCGGACAATTTGGAGAAGATGACTGTGGGAGGTGAAAGCCAGTGTTTGAGCAACTTAAATTTCATTTTCTTCCACAGGGAGATTTTCACCCTACGTCTAACTGTTTCATTATTCCCTCCCTTCTAGATGGTTTGAAGGCTTTAACTGGGAAGGGTTACGAAAAGGGACACTGACACCTCCTATCATACCAAGTGTAAGTTTTCCTACTTATTTTCTCCTTCCTGGCCAATAATTTTCTGTTACATGCATGTTGTGAGCTTCGGGCACCAACGCACTGCAGATAAGCAGCGACAGCACGCGCTTTACTTCTTCTGAAGACGCTTGAAGAAGTCATGCTGGACGTTCCCAGCTTTGCTTGCTCTCCGGGCAGCCTCTTCCAGGAGAGGGGCCGTTCGTGGAGGGCATGGTGACGGCGACAAGATGCGCTTTGCGGCAGGAGGTCGGGGCAGGATCACTCGCCGCTCCGCGTTGTTCTCTGCCTCGCCCGCCCCGCTGGTTTCGTCCTCTCCTTTCCACATTTTGGTGGAGAGCTGCCACTTTCACCCCTGCTCTCAGATGCATCCTCTTCCTTTATTCTTATTTCTTTTGGCGAGGCGAGTGGGATTTGTGTGCCATCTCCCTTTCCTTTCGCATTAACCTTCCCCTCTCTCTTTTCTTTTGTGCTTTTCGCCCTTTTTCTCCCCACGCCCCGTGTCCTACATGAAAAGCCCCGTTACCGCCTAGTTTATGTTTAACCGGGAGCAGACGCGGAGGGACGGCTCGGCTCATTTTCCTTTGGAGCAAAGCTCTTCCTTTGATGTCTTTGTGAGCTCTTTACCCACAAAGCCCGCCGCAGAGGGAAACCAAACAGGATTAGCTGATAGAAATTACCTTGGCCCCTTCTGTTCGGCGGCCTCCCCTCCTTGTTTCAACTTTAATCCCTTTCTTTCGGTGCCTCTCCCGCGGGATCACCCAGAGAATGACATTAGCCGTCGCGTTTAATTGCGCCCCGGCGCTCCGTCCGCCCGCGGTCCTGTACCTCCCGCGGCAGCGGCTGGCGTGGCTCCGGGGTGAAATCTGCCATCCCAAAGTTTTCTTGCCCCAGTAATTGGTTTTAGCAGATTTTTAGTTTAGTAGGAACGTTTCCAAGTCTGCTTTTACCCAATGCACGTACAGACCCTGCGTGTCTCACCCGCAGTGACTTCGGTGGTATCTGCTCTCTGTGGGCAGGAATTGCTCCCCACCATCCCTGAGCTGGGACATGGCTCCACCAGAAGTGGTCTCTTCTCCTTCGGCATTCCCTACAGGAAGGGCCGCTCTCCAGGCTGTTGGGTGGAAAAATCACACGTTCTTTGCTTTTGTCAGTCAGGAGAAAAGGGTTGCGTGGGCACCCAGTTCACCTTGCTGGTGGTGTTTCTTGGCACCCTCAAGGCTGGCGATGTCCTGCTGGGGAACATGGCTGACTGCTCCCAAGAGAGTGATCTGCTGGCGGCCTTTTGGCCAGCACACCGCTGTCAAGGCTGGCCGAAGCAGACTGGAGCACCCTTCTCTCTTCAGAGAAATCCTTCTTGTAGGACAGCTCAATGCTGACGGCCATACGTTGCCCTGATCAATAGGGCATCCATTGATGAGCAGTTCAACACAGCTCGTTCTTTCCTAGACCTCTCAGGAGTGATACCTTGTCCAGACATGCTCCTGAGAGCCTCTCCCAAACCTGCCTCCGTTAACTAGCAAGCCTCACCTCAAAAGTCTTGCCTTTGAGAAAGGCGTGCGGATCTCGGCACCCTAATTTATCTCAGGCCCTGATGTTGGTATACTTGAGCTCCAGGTCATCTGCGTCCTCCATGAATGGCCAACACCAACCCCACCCCTTACGCTTTGGTAGCTGCTATCTCGTACGGCCGTCCCCAGTGCTTCTGCTCGCGGAGGGAGAGCTCACCTGGGGTGGGCTGGGAGAAGGGGGATGTGGTCCAGCCCATGTCAGCACCGAGGAGGGCGAGTGTGGAGCACCCCTGACACCCGTGTGTCAGCACTCCTCACAGGCGAGTGAGGACCTGAAGGGTGAAGGTTCTCCAACTCCACGGTCCCAACATCAACAACGTAGACCATATTGCGTACGCAGTGAGGTGTCTCATCCCTCTGTGGTACTCCTCCGAGCTGTTACAGGTTGAGTTTTTTTCCCAAGTGAGTTGGGCCTTCAAGGATCTTAATTTTTCCCAAGATGTTTTCAGCAGCGGGGGAATGCTGATGCAGCCAGGCAGCAAATTACATTTAGAGCTGGAGTTGGAGCTCTTGTTGATCAAATCGTCGTTTCCCAAGGGGTCTTTCATCCAGTACGTCTCCTGGACCGTAGGCCGGGCTCTGGCCTTGGCTTCTCCACCAACTGCATGAGTGAAATGGATAAAAAATAGAGCATTTTCCTGCACAGTCCCCTCCAGCCTGCACTGGCTGCTTGGGGTCCTGATTTTCTCTAGTAAGGCACTGATGATTTTGGTCTGGAGAGCTTTTTGTCTTGTTTCATTTTTTTTTAATTGCTTCGAATGTGTTAGGGTCTCATTATAAGAAAGTTTGTTATGATTGTAAAGCAAAAAAAAAAATAGAAATTAGTAGATCTTAAACGACATTATTCCCAAAAACCAAAACACCCTTGGCCTTCATCGTAGGAAGATGGGTTTCTCCAGCAGGCTCCCTACGCTGAGCAGTACTTGTCAGGAAACTCGGAGGTGGGAGGGCCCAGCTCATGGCCTCGAATTCAGGATCCTGGAGCCATAATTTGGAAATCCTGGGCTTTGGGGAGACCTGGGGCTTCTCCACATCTTTTCTGATGACGTTGTCCCAAGAGGTAGGGAAGTTGCTCTTGAAGTAGAGACCCTGGAGGGGCCTGGATCTTTGGAGTAGGGGGGCTGTGGGAGGTCCTCCTGGGATTCGGCAAAAAGTTGTTGAATGCAGAAATGAATGGTTTTGAGTGGTGCAAGGTGGAGAGGAAAGCTCTGCAGAGGTCCACCTTGATGACCATCCCCTTCTTCTCATCCTCTTCTTCCCGCAGGTCGCGTCTCCAACAGACACGAGCAATTTTGACAGCTTCCCAGAGGACAGTGACGAACCGCCCCCTGACGACAACTCAGGATGGGACATAGATTTTTAATGTCTTTCTCTTACCTGCTTCTGCCTTGCTGAAGACAGCTTCCTGGGACGTGGCTGCCAGCGAAACCGAGAGAACTGGGGAGGATTCGCGCTCGGGGTCACCATGATGCCTTGATTGATGCTGCTACAGTAACTACAGTGGCATTAGGACTTCTTGCTAAGATGACAATAGCGCTCTTCATGTTTTACGTTCGAACTCAAAAACAGCAGTTGACATGGTGGTCCTGACGCAAGGCCTTTCAGCGGTAAAGAAACACGTTTTCTGTCAGTGCGGCGATCTTGCTACGCTCTTAATTACGAAAGTCGAGAGATAGGTAGTGTGAGACGCGCTTCACCCTAGCGGCGAGGTACCGGCTTTATCAGTAGGGTCAGTAGTAATTTATTAAGCGCTGGAGCGAAATACGGTGCAGGACTCCCGCCCTCCCAAACTCCGCGGGTCTTCTCCTGCGGGCCGGCGTAGGAGCCAAGGAGGACGGCGACGGCACTGGTCAGAGAGCTCACGTCAAAGCAGCGGTGAAATTTCTCCTTTTTCTTTCCGAGCAGTATTCTTGACGAGACTGAATGTTAACCGTTCCTCTTTCTTTTTGTTTCGAGAGATTTCTTTTTAGCCTGGTGAAACAAAAGCACAACCGCTCTCCATCCCGTTATGGCAGATATGGGTCGCTTCTCATATGGCCGAGGACGTTTGGGATTTTTTTTTTTTTCCCCTTTCCCTTGGTACAAATACATAACTGCATGACAAAAAAAAAAAAAAATCATACAATTAATCCATTTTACATATGAAATAGTGCTTCAATAATGGTCCTGTAATCAAGTGACAGCAGCCCACTGGTCTTACTGGTTAGCTGTTAGGCGTAAAACTAAGCTTGGTTTTTGCCTTTTTAGACCCCAAAGGGAAAACGTAAGACCTGTAATGTACTTTATGGGTGCTATGTCCATCCTTTGTCTGTGGGTATCAGTTGAGTCAACCACCATTTCAGAAATATGTAGCAAGAGGCATCGTTCTCCACCGCGCCCCTGGTGAGTTCACGTCTCCACGTCTCCATCTCCTCCGTGTTTAGGTATTGAAATCAGAGGTGGTTCAGGGCCAGTTTGCTGGCTCTCTTTGAATGTTGCCCTTGAAAACGTAATCCCAGTGCCTCAGCAAACCAAGGAGCTCCACGAGTCAGCAGAATTCAATGGAAAGCCGATACTGGATGCATTTGTGCAAGGTCTCTGGCGTACCGGGTCCCAGCGACCGTGTTCGAGGCACGGCGATGGCTAACGCTGAGTCAGCTCATACCAAAAAAACAGCTGAGGAAAACAATTATTATCATGCGTACGCTTTCCCCTCACTTCCACTGGTTTCCCTTTGTTTTATGTAGAATCCCGGAAGGGTTTGGGTTGGAAGGGGCTGTTAAAGCCCACCCAGTCCAACCCCCCTGCCAGGAGCAGGGACATCTCCAGCCCCAGCCAACCTGGCCTTGAGCGGTCTCTTCTGATTTGTAGGACGTAACAGAGGAATCCCGTCCTGGGTGCCCGCTCGTTGCGTATCCCTAGGTCTACAAGTTGATCAGTTTATCTGTAACAGACCCTGCCCCAAAAAAATGAGCAGAGGCTGCCCTGTTTCATCGCAGAGCTGCCAAGAGCTGTAGCGTATGCTGGGAGTCAAAAGATTGACTTCTGCAGAAACGGCATTTCTATGACTTTTGAGTGGATAGTATGTAGAAAATACCTGTTCTAACGATAAAAATTGTTTCCCTGATGCTAGATCCCAACTTTTTCCCATGTTCCTAATGAGAGCAACTTCATAGAGCGTATTAAAAAGATGTTTTCTCCCGTTCTTTGATGGCATCGACAACGTCCGCTGTTTGCCAGAGGTCGATCAGCACGACCCCTTCCGCTGCGTCACTGAATTTCCTTCCCAGTTTTCCAAAGGGCGAGGCCGTTTGTTCATCGTTCAGACTTCGTTTGCCTTGAAAACCGTAGGGAAAAGGCAGTGACTGCGTCTCCCAGGAATTACCTGTAGACAGCTCGCTTTTCAGCCGTTCTGTGAAGACACTGAAGGCCAACGCTGAGCACTAGGGCTGAAACAATCACTGGGCATCTCGGCAAAAGCCAAATTCTTGGCTCCCGTCCCCCCTGGTTTTCCACTGGACGGATGCGGTGAAAGGAGGAGAAAATGTGTTGCGTGTGTTGAGTTTCTACAGAAGAACATCGAGAGGCATTTGTCCCAAAAAAGGTGCGGTTGTCAGACGATGGGTTGCCGGGAGGAAAGATCATCACGACGATTTTGGGGGCAACCCAAAAACGTTACGGGAAGAAGGTTTTAGAATGGGCTGATGAGTTGGTTTTTTTTCTTTTTCCTGTTCCTTTTTTGGTCCTTGAACAACACACGGTCGTTCATGCCCACAACGTGCGGCCTGCGCTGCACCGGCTAGAAGTTTTATTTTGATATCAAACCCCTCGCTCGCCTTCCATCACCTTGCCCAAGCATACTTTACGCAACGCACTTAGCATATGGATATGGTAAACGCCTTCGTTTGTACGTAATATATTTGAGTTGCATTATATATATATATATATTCTCACAACAATGGGTTGCCTCCATGTTTAATCGGCCCCCGTCTTTAAGACGAGCGCGTTGAGCTTGGTGTGGCCGAGACCCGGACGATCCGTAGCTTCTCACGGCGCCGCGTTGCCCGTAGCAAACCCTTATTTAACAACAGGACCACGAGCGAATCTTTTTGTAAATAGGTATTTTCGTGTTGATATTTTGTGGTACGCATCTAACTTTTTCTTTTAGACTTCCATGGCATTACTACTTCATTTTCTTATTTGTAACGTAACGTTTTTAGATCGAGGTAGACTTGAATTAATGTCATAATTGTCAGTATTATTAAACTTTATGTCGACTGTACTGTTAACTCATCCGTCCCATAGTTTTAGGTCATGACTAGCTATCTGGCATTGTTGCAAGTGCCTTAAATCCATGGCATCCTAGTAAAAAAAAAAAAAAGAAAAAAATTTACGGATTTGGTGTTATGCTGCATGACAAAGAAGACAAACACACCTCAAAATGTTGTCCTTTCTTAGCTTGCTGCGTTTTACAGTTCTTTCTGCACCGATTTCTAAGCCTTTATTATATAATATTGAGGAATTACAGAAATGATGACGTCGTTCTCTTATTTCTGTTCAATGTACCAGAGCTGTGTATCTGTTAATGAGATACAGAGTCATTTCTGTGAAATGTATACATGTTACGTGCGGGTCGAATTAATATCTGACATCCTATCCGTCCGTCGACAGGTATTCCTGTTTTGCTAAGCCGTGCAGGTTCAACCCATCGTGCCGTCCAGCGCCAACCTCCCGTCTTACGCAAACCCCCTTAGAAATCTCCCATCCAGAAAAAAAAAACAAAACAAAACAAAAAAAACCCAAAAATGATGAGCTATTCGATGTGCAGCCCTCCCACCCGTATTTTTTTTGACCTGAAACCCCGACGCCAAGGCGTCGCTCGTTGGCACCACTCAACAAAACAGGATCCGTGCTTTTTTCCCCCGCCCCGACCCCTTCTATATGCAACCCACAGCGGAGCTGAGCTGGAAAGCTGGATGCTCCTCATCCTCCGCAGCCCCCCAGCCGTAAACGCGGAGACTTGGGCGGGTTTAGGGCTTTACTGGCAAAAGGGGAAATTTTCGTTGGGAGCTGCCTGTCATCCCGAGTCCCGGTTTACGCTGTTTTTACACTGGTCCTTTGTTTCGTACGGTTACTTTCTCCAGTTTTCTTCTTACATGGAAGAGGTTTTTATTTGTCGGAAAAATGTCGGTCATCCGCCGGTCGTCGGCTGGTCGCACTCTTTTGGTGTAGAGTTAAGAACTTTTTTTTTTTTTTTTTT
>WHYT01017369.1:112193-142951 GCA_009806455.1 Tetrax tetrax | reverse complement strand
CCCCCCAGGAGCCTCCGCCCCACGGAGCCGCCGAGTTGGATGAGGTGGGCGCCGAGGTGGTGCCCCGACGGACCCCCGCGCCCGCCTGGCTCCCCACTGCCAAAGGTAAGGGAGGGGTTCCCCACTGTCCCCTCCGGGGCTGCCCATCCTTGGCCCGCTGTCTCCCGTGGGGGTGGGCTGGGATGCGCACTCTGCATGCTGTCACCTCTGGGGGATGCCCACCCTGCCCCAGTGTCCCTCATGGGGTCAGTCTGATGCCCCCTCTACGTGTTGTTCTCCTCTGGGGGATGCCCACCGTGCCCCACTGGCCCCCACAGGATCACCCCAATGCCCACCCTGCCTCACTGGCCCCCATGGAGTCAGTCTGATGCCCCCTCTGCATGTTGTCCCCTGTGGGGGGTGCCCACCCTGCCCTCCTGTCCCCATGGAGACACCCACCGTGCCCCGCTGTCCTGCATGGGGACAGTCTGATGCCCACCTTGCCCCACTGTCCCCAACGGGGTCAGCCTGGTGCCCACACTGTCCTTCTGTCCCCATGGAGATGCCCACCCTGTCCCACTGTCCTCCCCCGGGGGTCAGCCCGATGCCCACCCTGCCCCGCCATCCCCCGTGGGACCATCCCAGGCTGATCACGTACCGCGCTGTCCCCACGCAGGCGAGGAAGGCGACTTCTGCCTGCGCTCATCCGACTGCGCGGCCGGGCTGTGCTGCGCCCGTCACTTCTGGTCCAAAATCTGCAAGCCGGTGTTGCGAGAAGGCCAGGTGTGTACCCGGCACCGCCGGAAAGGCGCCCACGGCCTGGAGATCTTCCAGCGCTGCCAGTGCGCCGAGGGGCTGGCGTGTCGCCTCCAGCGAGAGCACGGCCCCGCTGACGCCTCCCGCCTGCACACCTGCCAGCGGCACTGAGCCTCGCCGGACAGATGGACGGACGGACGGGACAGGACGGACTCCGGCCCCCGCCGGAGCAGAAGGTTGTTTCTCAAGGGAACTACTTTTTAGCGACTGATTGCAGTACGTTACTGTGTTGTGAATACTCGAGCTGGCACTTAGCTGTACATAACGCCGGGACTTTTAATGACTTTTTTTTTTAATTATTATTTTTTTCTTCCAAGGGTGCTGCCTTGTGCTCTTCTGACTGTGACTTTGTACACACTGGGTTTTTTGTTTTTTGTTTTGGTTTTTTTTTTTTTTAATTTAGGTCAAAGGGATGCAACTGTCTTGTTTTCAAACGAATAAACCGATTTCCTTTAAAAATTGGCGCTAGCCACCTCTGCGTGGCCGTCCTGGTCCTACCCCACAGGAGAGGAGATGCCCGCGGGGGTGGAAATGCCCAAAAAGAGAGGAGGGGAGCGGGGTGGCTCGTTGCCGACACCCCGTAGGAAGAGCCATGCGCCGTGTTGGCCAGTGCTTGCGCGGTCAAGAACTGGCACCAAGGTTGGGGTTGCGGGAAGGGCGGGCAGCAGCGAACCCCCCCCTCCTGCCCCATTTTTTCCATTGAGGGGAGGAGGAGGAGGGAGTCAAGGATCACTGGAGGGGCTGCACTGGGCCGTGGCAGTGGTGGGACAGGATGGGCGTGGAGGAGCGTGGCCATCTCGATGGTTCCGTCAAACGCGTGAGGCCCTGCGGTCTCGCTTTGCTCCATGCGCAATAAAGACTGATTTTTTCACTTCACTCTGCAGCCCGTTACTGAGTCTGCGCCCTTACGGGATGGTTTGCAGGGAGGGAAAGCTGCAAGTGTGTTTGGTGGGGGGGGGGTGGTGTTTTTTTCTCCCCCTGCAACTCATTTTAGCTCCTTGCTCTGTCCTGCCCCTACCCAGTGGGTGTTAGGGATGTAAAACTGCGCCGGCATCTTCCCCGTACGAACCCCAAAACAGCTTTGTGCCCCAAGTCCAAATCCCATGGCGAAGCAGCGCGTCCCCGGATGGTGATGTGCAGGTCGTGGTGACGTTGCCGGACGGTGTACGGTTTAAGTCTCGCTGTCCTGGGGCTGCGCTGGGGAACGGCTTTTACGGGGGGTTGCGGCACGAGCTGGGGATTGAAGCAGCCCCCCGACAGAGTTTGTGACTCAATGGCTTGAGTTTAGTGCTTTAACTGTTGTGCAGGACTTCACAAAAGAAAAAAAAAAAATTAATAAGACTGTGTTAAAAACAGTGTTAAAACACTGTGTTTAACATGTGTTAAAAAACACATTATTTTTTGTAAAAAAAAATTACTATTTTGGAACATTTATTATTACTAATTATGATTATGCCCAGTAAATGTCAAAAAAAAAAATTACAGTTATGACCAGTAAATGTAAAATAAATTTTAAAAGTCAATGGCACTGGAGCATTGAATGTACCTGGCTATAAATAAAATAATTGGTGACCATTTAGATAAATTCAGATTAAACATTAATGGTTTACTGTAATTAGTTTTAGGGATATTTCTTTTTTTTTTTTTTTCTCCGTATAGTTACAGCCCTTTCCTTCCCAGTTAGACCAGCCCAGCTTTGACACCCTTGAAGGCAGTGGGAAACACACTCATGGTGCATTAATTAGCAATTACACGTTGTTTTTTTGTTCAGAATCACGTCAGATCAAACCCTGCCCACTCGCAAGGGCGTGGGGGTGGACACGGAACGTGTTGTCACACCCCAACCTTGCAAGCACCTGTAGGACCAGAATGTCTTGGTCACTTGGGATGACACCTCCATAAATTGATTATTTGGGGCTGAAGAGCCTCGGGTACCTTATCTTCTCAGCGTTAGTGCCACGTTCGCTGTCCTCTCGTAAGGGACCTCCAAAGCCCAGGTTGCATCTGTCTCCCATGGCCAGCAGGATGGATGCTGATCTCCAGGGCAGATCTCCAGAACAAGCAGTTCCATGGGTGGATTTCACAAAATCCATCGGTTTGTGGTGTGTGGTGGGGTTTTTTTTCCAACTCTTCCTCTTCCCACGTCTCAGCGAGCAGCCAGGATCTCTGCCCCATTTCACCTTTTGGGGTCTGTTCCTCCTGTAGAGGACCAAGAAATGGGATTTAGTAACATGATGCTATGACCCATGTCTGTGACTTAAAAACTCATTTTTTCAAGGGAGAGATTTTCAGTCTTCCCCATGCATCATTCAGCCCCTGCATCAGGGCTTTGGCAGCCCAAATATTCTTGGAGTGCCAACAGCAACCCAGAAATGGGGATAAATGGGAGATGGCTGGGAGCCCCGAGGAATAAATCGGCAGCATCTCCACGGTCCCTCCTGGATTCATCTCTGTATTTCATTTTGAACTGACTGCTGGGTCTGGGTGTGGATCTCGCGCTCCGATCCAAAGAGGGATGACACGGAGGAACACGGCATTTCAGCACATGACACACAACCCGGTAACACCTGTAGTGAGAGGGGCTTCCTCGACCTGTCTCCTCTCTAATGAAATTATTTATTAAAAAAAAAAAAAATCACACAGAAAAAAAATCCCATATTCTAAGCAAAGAGTAGAGCTAATAAAACAAGTAGGGTTGTGTGTTTGTTTTTTTTTTTTAAGCCCTTCGGGACCCTTAAACCCAGCTTGCTATCTACCTTGCATTTCTGCAGCACCCAGCCAAAAATAATAAAGTTATACCCCAGAACCCCCCAGCCCTGCGACGACGCTGGCTGCGTAAACACAGGCACCACCAATGATTTGAGGGAAAGAATCTGAATTGCTCTTCCAACTACGCTATGGTTTTCCTGAGGTCATTCTTCCGCGCCGTGGGCAGGGATGTCAAAGAGATGCTTTCACGGGACCGGCACCAGAAAGCCCCTTGCTGCGGCACCCGGTGACAATTTGCCGTGACGGTCAAGAAGACGCGGGGAGGATGGGATAACAAGACTATTTTCTTCAAATTTTCTTCCTAAATTCTTTCAGACCCTAGTTTCATAAGTTTGAGCATGAGAAATACCCCTTTTTTAAAAAAAGCAAAGTGTTACCACAGACGCTCATGCTCCCCTTGCTTCCTCCCCTCTTCACGTCGCGTTTAACGTGAAACACTTGCCAAACATCCTCTCCATACTCGTACCGCGCAAGAAAGGGTTAGAGAAGTCCTTCAGCTCACCCACAGGCATCAAGACTATAAAAGTTGGGGGGTTTTTCAATTTATTTTTTTTTTTTTTATACTCCTGAGATAGCGCATTTTGGCTCAGGAAGATGAAACCCCTCAACAGAGAGAGCAGGTGAAAACCTTCCCGGATGTAACGCAATACAGAAAGCAGTTGGGTTGGGTTGGGGTTTTTTAGGGTTTTTTTTTGTTTTTTTTTTTTCTTTATTTTCCCTTCTATTTGGGGCTGGGTTTTTTTTTTCCTGTGGGGAGCTGACCCACCTGCTGAAGCTGCTCTTTCTCCCCAGCCTTTATGCCGAGGGCTGAAGCGAGCCCTTCATCTCGCCGGGGGTGGGAAGCGGAGCATCCAGGTGGTCCCAGCTCCTCTCCACCCCTTGCAGAGCACTGAAGCTGTGGTTTCCTCCCTGCCTTGCACTTCTTCAAACCTACTCCGGCCCTGCTAATCTAAAGTGATGTTTATTACCTTTTTTTTTTCCCCCCTCTTCTTTTTTTCCTTTTTTTTTTTCTCTCTATCCCCCCAGTGCCTGACTTGTGTCCCTAATTAACACCTTAAGAGGGGGGTGAGGATAACTGAGATACTTAAGGAGGGCACTTCTGGGCAGAGCTTCTAATCTACCCCTCAGTGAGGGAGGGGACTCATTAGCAGGTGATTTAAGCGAGTAATAAGGCCATCAGCATGCAAATGGCTGTGGCCCGATGAAAGGCTTGGCCTGGAGAGGGTGAGAGCTGCAGCTGGCCCACAAAGGGATGTCAAAACCTTCCTCCCCCCTCCCCAGCCCTTGAGCATCTGGCAGGGGTGTCCCCCACCTCTCCAAATCCCCGGTCTGAATGGTTGGGTGGGCGAGGAGAAGCAGCTGTAGGTGAATGGATGGATATTGTGGGGTGGGCGAAAGGCTCAGCATGGGTTTTGCATGAGAAAGTGGCGCTTCCCCAGCCCGAGGGGAAAGGAATCCACAAGGAGGCAGAGGAAGGTGGTCCAGCTGACGGTGAAGACCTTGGTGAGGAGCCTGGCAAAAGGGATGGAGCTGCTGCTGGAGAAAACAAAGGTTTTTCCTCTTTGGGACAACTGAGGAGAGAGGCATGGAGACAAATATTTGCTTGGCAACGGCATCCTGGAAGGATGGGTGCTGGCATTTGTGCTTTTCACCTCTATTTTTTTATATTTTTTAATAGTGTGTCTGTAGATCAGACTTAGGTAAATCTGAAAAAAAAAAAATTAAATCCCACTAGGAAAATACGGCGGGACAATACATCAACTCCAAGTGACTCCAGAAGCAGCACGGAGGAAAATAAAGGGTAAGGAGGTGAGGGCATGCTCATGAGATGCCGAAGGGCGGGTAGGAGAGGGCTGTGAAGCTGTAAACAATGCTGAAGAGGCAACCAAGAGGTTATTTGTGTTTCTCACAATGCAAGAAGGAGATGGACTGTTCAGCCAGTGGGTTTTTAAACAAACGTAGCACGCAGCCGAGTTGTGCAACTGGGGGCCATGAGGTGACAACTCGTAAACTGAGTCGCATGGGGACAAGGCCAGCTGGGAGAAGGCAGAGGTTCGGGCACAACGACTGGTTGAGGAAATCTCTAAATGCTGAATCGTTCATCATGCTGAAGATGATACTGCATCTGGGGGTGGTTTAATTATTACTTTTTTTCTTCAATATTGGCTCCTTAAGGTTCTGCTGTTGCCTCTTGGAGAACATGGTCTGGGGCTGGAAGTATGTGGGTGCCAGACCCACAGGGACGCGTTGGTCTGGTTCTATTTATTTATTGATTTTTCGTTTTGAACTAACCCTCCTTTGAAACATGTAATCGGTTTGAGATGCTGAGTGGGCAAGAGCTCCGTCACTGGAAGCACAAGTCTGGCAAGCCAGCAGCGGCTCTGAGCCCCGACCTGGACTTCACGCTTCTTTTTTAGAGCAATTGCATTCATGCAAGGAACAGTAAATCAGAACTGGAATTAATTTCAATAATCTATTTTAGCTTGCACGTTCAAGGGCATCTCTCCGTTGGTGCACAGCAGAACGAGAAAGATGGGAATGCGAGCAGGTGTCTGCTGGCGTTTTTTTTACACTGAGGGTGGTGGAGCACTGGCCCAGGTTGCCCAGAGGGGTGGTGGATGCCCCATCCCTGGAAACATTCTCTAAGCTCTGAGCAACCTGATCTGGTTGGAGATCCTGGCAGGGGGGTTGGACTGGGTGGCCTTGAAAGGTCCCTTCTAAACTGTTCTGTGATTCTATGAACTCCCCATCCTCCCAAAGGCCTGGCCTGCCCTGATCCTTCCCTATCAGGGCGGCTTTGCTGTCCCAGACGTCCCGCGTTAGAGTGGCTTTAGCGGCCTTAGTCGTGTGGAATGCCTGACCATAAATGTTCATCTCAGAAACGTAATTTCTTCTGGCTGCAGCCCAGCTTGCATAGGGGGATGAGTGATGGCCACGATACCGACGAGACCAGACCTTTCCCCTATTTGGAAACTTGCATCTTGTATACCACAACCCGTGGGCCACATTCAGAGAGGAGGTAAGGGAAGAGCCTGGAGCTGTTTTCAGACAGGACATTATTCCACTCCCATCCACAGGGACCACTTAATCTCACGGGCTTTTGAGTTTTCAGCCTAAAACACAAATCTTCTGTGAGCAAATCTCCTTTTACGTGTAGCTTTTCAGGGTTTTTGAGACTGCTGAGGTTACAGGATATACGCTACTTTTGTTCAGGCATCTTTGCTGAGGGAACAGCCCCACCTCTCTGTCCCTGGGCTGGTTGGGGCCAACACCTTCATCCATGGGCAATGCTCCTCCTGAAACTCAACGATGCCGCAGAGTATTTATGTGAATCTTAGAGGAGGCTTATTCACACACAACGTTGTCTTGTCAAGATGAGGCACACTTACGAGCAATTTTGAAGCATTGTGTCCCATCACATATTGGGGAGAGCTTCCAGCTCCTCCTTGGCGAGGAGTTCCTTGTGACCCAAATCACTGATGTGTTTTATTCCTTGTTGTAGGATTTTATATTCTCCTGGGAGCTCGGAAGCTGAGAACAGCGCAAGTTCAACGTTGGCAGCGGCTGCGATGGTCCTACTGCACAAAGCGGAGGCACCAGCAAGGAGAGGTACGACGGGTTCCCGGAGAAACCAATTTAGTATTTTCCAGATTATATTTTTACACCACCGCAAGCTGAAGTGATCAGCAGGGAGGAGAAAACCCTTAATGTGCATTAAAAATTTCCAAATGTGAAGGTTTTCCAGAGCTGTAAATACCTTAGATTTATTTTGGTTTAGACATAATGTCATTTAACGGGCATCTTGATCCTTTCTTAGTTCTGACTTAGGTCTTAAGCTGTGGATGTAATTAAATAGATAATAAGTAAAGTAAGAGCCTTTAAAAGCTGGAGTTTTCTTTATTGTCATAACATCTTAGTCCTGAACACTTCTTACTATTACTATTAAAAGCCTTCACTGCCATTAAAATTTGAAGACCACTGCCTGCATCTTCCTGTTACCCAAGCACTCCTATAGCTTAGACTTCGCTTTGTAACTCAACAACCCCGTTTTCTTCATTTAGCCCTTAAATATTGTTGAGCCTCAACGCATCAGTTTGCACGTATTTTGTTTTTTGTTTCCTCCTTGTCAATATAATTTTACTTAACTTTCAAATCTGCTTAATCTGTAACAAGATAAGGAGGAAGGGCACGTGCTTCTTGATTTAGGATGAAGTTCTGAGGCTTATCTTGGAATTTATTTTGATTTTTAAATTTGTATTTATTTATATTTTACATTTCAATTTAATTTATTGTATTTTTAGGAAGGGCGTTCCTGGGTTTTGTTTAGTAGCGGCTTTCTATTTTGCAGAGCCACCGAGATGGGATAAATCAGCGGGGGAATTTCTTCAATAGAAAAAAAAATCTACGGCTTCGCGCGGAAGCAAACTCAAACCCCTGTTGTGGTGAGAAAGAGGAAAGTATGCAAAATGCCTGAAAAAGCCCCACTTTTTTCCTCCCAGTGTGACTTGGCAGGCGCGTGAGCTACTCAGCACACTTATAGAAAATAGAGATGAATAAGAAAGATTGGATGTTACTCAGGACACGTGATTTTGCTGGAGCTTTGTTGTTCTTTACCTCCTTGGGGTCTTTTGAGGAAACAAGCCGCTTAGGTCACGATGAACAGCCATGGTACAGCCGGAGCTTTTTAAGGCACGAATCAGCCTCCCGCTCTCCCTTCTTATCGTTGCTAAAGCAAGATGATTGATGCAGTTCTTTGGGAGAGCCAGAGCTTCTGTTGCACCCTCTGGCTAAAAAAACTTCTAAAAGCTCTTAAGCCCTCCCTCCCTTACTGGTCAGGCTGTGTGTCTTGTTACGGATTTGCTTGTCTCCACTCTGCTTCCCAGCATGTATCCCAAGTCATTGCATCTTCATCCTCTGCTCTTCTCCACGTCTTATGTTGCTTGCATTCACAACCCAACAGCAGCTATCATGTGGCTGCCCACCATCTGATTTGCTGCTGACTGCTCTTGGGTCTTTTATGTCCACTTGACAAGTTGCTGGAAAGATTCTTCTGTTTTTAATGGGATTTGGTTCCGTTGTCCTCCTGCTTTCTCTCCTTTCCGCCCCTTCCTAGCCCTTCACTCACCCATCAGGCGTAGACCAAAACATCTTGGCTTTCAAGACATTCAACCTGATGTTGAGGTTGTCCCATCTCAGTGTCACCAGTCCCTGGACCTTTTAGAGCCCAGACTTTGGAGTAACCATTTTCCTATGCTTCCCTTTGCTGGAAGCCAGCCCAGAAACTCCTTTGCTGTTGCCCTTCAACTCGCTCCTTAAATACCTGAGGGGTTACCCAAAATACTCCCAAACTCCCCTGGGAAAGCGGGGGCTGCTCAAGACTGACTTCACAGCACCTTCTTCAGCTTTTGGTCTTCTGAGTGTTTCAACCCATCCAGCACAACCAGAGTCTCCTGTCCCAGCTCTGATGTACGCACAAGAGGACGGGGAAACGATGGCGATAGGCGACAATAAATGGCAATAAAAGAATGAGAACACAACGCACGTAGCATTAAAACACGTGCGCGCACGTATTGTGTCCTGAAGCAAAAAAGACGCGTGCCTGGTGGGAGAGAAGAGAAGACCTGAAGTGTACCACCCGCCCATGTATATTTGGTAAAAAACAAGTCTGCCTGCTGGATTTTATTTTTCTCACTGAGGTACACGTTGCTCTTAAATAAACATGATTATACCCTACGTGGAGCTGCAGCTCGGTCCAAACGCTAAAAATAGCCGGCAGAAAGTAGAGACTTCAATTAGATGCACGCTGCTCAACAATTTAACTTCTAATTGGCTTGTGGTTATTCCCCAACTAGGAACCAACCCTGTTGTGTTTAAAAGATTCACAGTCTAGCAAAACAGGGACCCGAAACAAATCTTTTTTTAAAGTGAAATGACCAGAAAAAGCAAGCTGTGTGTTGCACGTCGAGGAACTCGCATGCTTGCGTGCCGCTTACCTTTAGCTTGGAGCTGCTCTGCATCTACTCTCAGCATCCTGGGTTTGATGGTTGGGTTCAGCTCTGCATCCTCTCCTCAACTCCATTCCTGTGGCCCCACAAAGCTTTTCTTCACCTAATTTGGGTTAGATTTGGTTCCTTGATTCAGGTCGTGGTGCAGTACTGCTTGTGCCTAGCAAAACCCTACCAGCAGCTGATGGCACACAGACGTAACACAATGTGGCCTTCAACATCACGGGAGTCAGTTGTCAGACGCTGGCACACCAAGCTGGGTGCGGAATGGGAGGAGGATGACAGCAGGGCTCGTTTTTTGGCAGAATTTTTGGCACTGCTACCCATATCCCATTTTAGATGAGCTTTGGGTTTGTTTCTGCCTCGGCGAATGGTGGCTTCAGAAGACGAAGTGTTTCCAAGGTTCCTGTGGGATAGAAAGGTGGATTTCAATGGTATACCAGCAAAAATTTGTAGAGTTGCCCACATGCCCAGCAAGAATACAGGAACCCTGCCACCAGGGCATGGCTCCTTTTTTTTTCCCAGGACACAGGGATGGTCCTTTCCTGCCTTTATTTCCAAGCCAACTTTTCCCCCCCAACCCAACACCCACAGAAAATTTGCCTACTACAGTCCTGTGATCACCAGGGCTCGGTGAAAGGTTTAGATTTCGCAGTTTTGGGAGTTTTTTGGAGTTCAGTCCTATAATTATCTGACTCCTGGCCAGCCATGCCCACTTACCCAAAGTTCCTGCATCTTGGGGTGGGATAACAATGGCAATTACAGGTTTGTTTTTTTTTTTTCCGTGTTCTTACGCTGAAAGTAAAACGATGCCCGGTGCAAAGACAATTGTCCCGCTGCCCTTGAACTGCTATCGAGTTAAGTAGTAACAAAGCTATTGTCAGAAGAACACTGGCATGGCCTGTTGTTCCTCAAAGCACACCAACCCAGGTTCAGTATGGGAGGACGACGCACCCTCAGCAAGTTCACTGACGACACCAAGCTGCATGGTGCCGTCGACACGCTGGAGGACAGGAATGCCATCCAGAGGGACCTGGACAGGCTGGAGAGGTGGGCCCGTGCCAACCTCATGGAGTTCAACCAGGCCAAGTTCAAGGTCCTGCACATGGGTTGGGGCAATCCCAGGCACAAATCCAGGCTGGGCAGAGAATGGATGGAGAGCAGCCCTGAGGAGAAGGACTTGGGAGTGATGGTGGATGAGAAGCTCAACATGAGCCAGCAATGCGCTCTTGCAGCCCAGAAGGCCAACAGCATCCTGGGCTGCATCAAGAGGAGCGTGGGCAGCAGGTCGAGGGAGGGGATTCTGCCCCTCTGCTCTGCCCTGGTGAGACCCCACCTGCAGTACTCCATCCAGCGCTGGAGCCCCCAACAGCAGGAGGACATGGACCAGTTAAGGAAGGTCCAGAGGAGGTCAGAAGATGATCAGAGAGCTGGAGCAGCTTTCTTGTGAGGAGAGGCTGAGAGAGCTGGGGCTGTTCAGCCTGGAGAAGTGGAGGTTCTGGAGAGACCTTAGAGCGGCCTCCCAGTGCGTAAAGGGGGGCCTACAGGAAGGGTGGGGAGAGACTCTTCAGCAGGGCCTGGTGTGACAGGACGAGGGGTGATGGTTTCAAAATAGAGGGAGGTAGATTCAGACTGGACATTAGGAAGAAATTTTTTACACTGGGGGTGGAGGAGCCCTGTCCCAGGTTGCCCAGAGAGGCGGTGGATGCCCCATCCCTGGAAACATTCCAGGCCAGGTTGGCCGGGGCTCTGAGCAACCTGATCTGGTTGGAGATGTCCCTGGTCCTGGCAGGGTGGGTTGGACTGGGTGGGCTTTGAAGGTCCCTCCCCACCCAAACCCCTCAGTGATTCTGTGATTTCAAGCGGGGCTGGTGGCCCCACTTCACAGTTCGTCATCCCGCTCTGGACTTCCCAGCCTAAAAAGAAGAGACGTCTCCTTCTAAAAGCCTACCGCATTAACTCCTCCGACAAATGTAAGAGTAGCAAAATAACAGGAACAGGAAATAACCACCCGAGGTTTGCCAGCCGCCAGCCAAACTCTAACCCGCTCAAATAATTTTTAAGCCCGATTTACTAAAAACTGTGATCTGGAGTTAAACATAGCAAGATGCAAATAACACAGAGGAAGGGCTGGCGCAGGCCGGATCCTTGCCTTGGTTTGCAGACGTTGGAATAACTCTCCCTGTTTATTCGATGCTGGGAAGCACGGAGGGACTTCTGGGAGCGCCCGCGGCTTGTTGGGGGTTGCGGATGCTCAGCACCTCCCAGGAATTGCTCCACATTCCGCAGTATCAGGCCCTTGATAGTAGGTTAGCAGTTCTGCGGGCCACACACGGTATACTTAGGGACACGTCGAAATGAGAGGCTGCCGATGAACAGATTTCACCCAGGATCCTTTCATTAAAGCCTGGATGGACACGCACGCAAACTGAATCCCATTGTCTGTGGAGCATGAGGTGGCTGCTTCCGAACCCTGTTATTGGGGATCCCGGCATGGAAAGACTTGGCCACCACACTGGAATGCCATCACCATGTCAGTCCTGGCCGGATGGCCTTTGATCATCACTGGTAGCATGGAGCACTGCAAAAACTCACTCTGGGTTGACTCCTTGCCCTTTGCTAGGTAAGATTGGAGGTGCAAGGAGGAGCTACAGGAGACCTGGGCTTCCCATAATGAAATGGTTGAGTTTTTGACCATTAAATGCTCTGGATTTTTGCTCTGGATTCTCGCTCATTGCCTTTTTTTTCTTCCCAAATACAGAGTTCATGCTCCCTTTCAGCTGCACCACTGCGTGGCACAGTTAATTCTTCTTCAAAAGAGACCATGCAAGCTCATTTCAGCTTGGGACCCATGGAGGTGGGGAAAGGGGAGGCCATATTCAAGGTAGGGTTTGGGGTATCTGGCCATGCTCATGGGTCTGTGGTGTTCATGCGCTTTCCAAGTCAGGGATCGAGGAGAAAAGACTTTGAAAGAAGATTATACAGAAGAAGAGGGTGCTAGGAGGGTATGGGCATCCCAAGTGTCCTGGGCAGTTAACCCTATGGCCTTTATTGAACTCCCATCTCAAAAAGCTGAGTTCACTGGTATTGAAGAGTGAAGGTGAGATGTTGCCTCAGGTACAGAAAAATCCTGGACCTCAGGAATACAAATTGAATTTCTGGGCCAAGAAGGTGTTAAACTTTCAGATCAGTCTAAAGTTCCTATTATGTATAGTTAGGAACTCAAACGCCGCCCCACGAGCGCTGAAAGCCTCGTTCTCCACACGACAGCCAGTTTTGTTGGACCATGGTGGTGTCTCTAGAAGGTGACACCAGTCACCACCACCACCAGTCTGGTTTCCTCCATACAAGCCTGGCAGGTCAGGCTGTCACAACTGCGTGACGCTTCCAAAATCCAAAGGGTTTGGCCCAAATAATTTTTGTTCAGCTGTAACTGGGCAAGCCAGCACCTTGCATGGTAGGAGCGATTCACCAGGAGGACTGCAACTGCCAGCAGCCGCCGGGACGCCGCGCTCGGGCGCTCAGGTCCCCACAGCATCTCGTGAAAGGCAAACAGTTTCTTCATTAGACCTTTTTATTTACTCATCTATTTATTACAGAAGAGCCTTGTGGGTGTATTTTATTTGGCCTAAGACATCACGGCCCTCTCGCATTCCAGGCGGTGGGTTTTTTTCAGGCCACTCCAGGATTCTTACAGCGACCTGACAGCCAGAAAAAATATACTTAGTTTTAGGGGTTTTTTTTTCCTTTTTGTTCTCAGCCATAAATATCCCCTGTAATAAATTGAATAATTTGAATCCTTGTGATAAATTGAATTAATTAATTGGTATTTTTCAAGTCATACTCCAGATTCTTGCTTCAGTTTGGCTCCAAATAGACAGTGATGCTAAGCAGAGGTCTTCTCCTCAGCTGCACCTCCAAATGCTGCATTGGCTGTCAAACTCCTTGATAAATTTGTCACCAATTTATGAAATGGTGACAAAATTTGACAAGCAGAATGGGAATGGTGGAGCACAGCAGAGTGGGCAGTGTGGCTGGCTGCAGGGCGCTGGTGGACCTGCGGCTTCTGGGTGCTGCTGGACAGGGCAGAAGGTGATGGACATCTTCAAGGAAGGCAACAAAAAAAGGCAATTACACTCCCAAATTTGCATTGCTGCTGCTGCAATGTGTTTGTTCCCAGCGCAGTCAGTCATATAAGTCATGCTGTATAGAGCACCTAAAGATGAAAAAAGGAAACAAATCATGCAATCTGATGGCTGTAATGTAGGCGTACACGAGAGACCAGCAGAAATAAAAGTTGTGTGACAGCAAATGAAATGTAGCTTGGTACCCAAGGAGGATCCCCTTCGAGGGTCGGATGCAGTGGATCAGAACAGTGCCGTGTGCTGCGTGTATAAATAAAACGATGCTGTTAATAGCAAACGGCTCAGCTGCTCTTTTAGGAGACGTATTTCTTCGACAGATGCCGAAAGTTGAAGTCACAGCTCTGTGAAATTTCACTTTGCCTCCTCATCTGTTTATCATTTATTCCTTGGATGCTTGCGCTAAGAATTGAGGCTTTCGGAATAATGTTTATGGTAGGTGGTCCCTTCAAAGCTGGCTTCTTCCACTGAAATGTTTTGATTTGCTGCTCGAGGCTCGTGCAAACTTTTCCTTCAACTGTATCCAACGCCGTGATGAACCAGCGCAAGAAACCTACTGTCGCGGTATTTCCCCTTCCAGTACAGTCAGATACTTTGAAGCGTAATTTTTCATAGAATTTCGGGGCCAGATAATACGTTTGGGTTTTTTCCCCACCCACTTCATTCCAAAATTAAAAAGAAAATGTTTATATGCATGATGGTACTCTCCATATATCAACATATAATCTATAAAGAGAGAGATATATTATTGGTTTTATACACATATATGCACACACATTGACATGGTCTTTGTGGTTAACTTAGCCATAAAATAAATACACCTTCTGCTTTAGAAATTTAATTTTTCAAAAAAAGATTTACAGTTATTATGACAAGGATATAGGCTATCAAGGCGAAAATTGAAACGCTTTCACCTAAAGAAGGTGGCATAGCATTCTCTTTAAATTCTCTTTTCCACCAGAAAAGCATAGAAGGAAAAAGGCTGCAAAACAAGAATTTAATCTTTTTCTATAAAGATTCATACCATAAATCAGCACAGGCATCGGGGCACATAACAGGTCTCCAGTTTCACACGGGGCGGATACTGACGTGAGCACCGGCTCTCAGTACACTTGCTGTGGAAGTGATGCGCGTAAGCACAGAAAAAAATATCCAAAAAAGTTTTGAACATTAGTAAATCAGCATGAGGATTCTTTTTCCTAATAGCAAAATAAAAAGAACAAGAATGCAGGGGTTTTTAAATTAATATTATGCTACTCTCTGGACAATAAATGCTCCCTCACACATAAAATATCCCCTGGACATGTACGCGAACCGCTGAATTTATTTAGCTTTTGCTAAATTCTAAAAGCCAATGAGAATTCAGGCAGCAAGTCCTCAAACTGAGGCTAAAAACATTGCAAGATATTTGCCAGTGACTTCAACTGAGCTCTCACCCTTCTCACCTGGGCTCTTGCACCCTGTGCGTGACCCAGGCACAGGGACGGTACCGCCCTGCCTGCGCCGAGCTGGAAAACCCAGTGGGGCAAAACAGGTGGAAGAAAGCGAGGACTGGATGGCTGGGGAAGATGGGCAGCAAACGTGAGACAGGAAAAATTAGCTTAAAAAAAAAAAAAAAAAGAAGAGGTTTAGGTTTCTCTTGAGACATGTTACTCCCAAAGCATCACCAAAGAGCAGCATCAGCTCTTTAAATAAGAAGCAACAGATATTGTAATTGAAGTATCAAATTTTTTATGCTTCTTTTAAAAATTTATTGTTTTATATTGATTTTGTGATTTTCAAAAATTTTTTTTTCTCTATCTTGCCTTAAAAATCCAAAAGCAAGCAGCCCGTTTCCATCGGGCGGGCGTGCTCCCTGCAGCACCCCTCTGCCGCTGCGGCGTCCTCATCTGGGCGGCAGCTCCTCGCGACAGCCCCGCGCCGCCCGACTCGCCGGCCTTGAAAGGCGCTGGCGGGAGAGCTCCGACTTCCTCCGAAAGCCTTTGTGCGCTCCGGCGAGCCCATAAATCAGCCTGCTCACGCTGCGCGACCTTCTGACATGACCAGCAGACAGGAAGATGGGGAGTGCGAACGACAGCGCCGCTCAGCAGGTGACCGCCGACGATGGAGCTGTAATTTAAGCGCCCAATAAAAAAAAAAACCAACATGACAAGACGTTGTGTACGGAAAATGAGACGCTGCCCTTCGTGGCGTTCTTGCCAGGGAGGTTAAGAAAGCACAGGGGATTTTTATTTTTTTTTATTTTACAGGTTTTAATTCAACATGAGACCCTCCAGGCCGCTCCTGGCCACATGAGACCAGATGTAACTCACGCTGGTTTTCTTGCCCTCCGGTTGGCAGCTGATGGGGAATTCATTAAGATGACACCCAAGGATTTCCAAAGTTGAGAGCAATGTTGAGATTGTGTCACTACTCCAAATATTTGGAATTTTACCTCTTTTCCTTTTAAAACCCTATTGTTTTTACCTCTGTGGGGCAGCCCCCTCCATCTCTCCTCCCAGGCACCTGGGCTCACGTGTTTTTTCTCAGCAGTTTTGGGCTGGAAGAATGGTAAAAGAAGAAGAAATTAATAATTTTTTCCTTAAAGAATCGTTACCTATGGAGAAACTGCTCTATGTCCTGCAGCAACCCAGTGGGATTGCCTTCAGCTGAACCACACGCTGAAATTACGGTGCTCTAATTGTTTGGAAAAGCAATAATAAAACAAACCTCAGTTTCTCAGGGGTTCCGTTTACACTTTGGCTGTGCTTCTACTGGGCAACCACGGGTAAAAAAGAAAACCTTTTTTTTTTTTAATGGGAAAAAGTCCTTAGTTTAAAACCATGGGCAGACAGTCACTGCAGGTAGCTCAGGTGCCTGGCCGAATGGACATGTGTACATTCAGCTCCTATTTCCAGCAAAACCCCCATGGGAGAATTAATTTTGTCCATTGGAAATGGCTCATGAAGGCCGGGCATCCACCTCTGAGTTTTCCCAGTAAATCCTGGCCCCGGCAGCGGCGTTTCAGCCCATACCATGGGCAGCATCCTCATTCCATATAGAGCAGGACCTGCAAGGGCTGGGATTTTCCTCACCCTGGATTTGGGGAATATGCATCCTTGGGGGGCGGATGGCCCCCATAGCCAGCTCGCGGCAGCCCTCACGGATGTCAGCGGCACAGAGACTCGTCCCCACGCCGATGTCCGTTGCTTACCTTTCCCGCTTGGACGTTAATGGGATAATACCAGCACAGTGCTTTGAAGACGAAGAAGAAAGACTAGGCAAACACGGGCAGATAAACAGAGAGCTTCATCTTCCGAGCAGCACCGGGCAAAGAGGGCTTCCAATTATTTTTCCCAGTGCCTCCACGTACTGGAGAAGAGGCAAGTCACAGCTGAGCTCTCCTTCCCCCTCGCAACCCAAAACACACCATTTGATCTGTCCCTGCGGGACGCTGCCGCCGAAGACACGGTGATGCATCGCCCAAGCTGCCGGTTAATTCAACAGCCATTAACCTAAGTAAAACTATAACCCACTGAGTAAACATTGCCCTATTGTTTCTAGAGATTACAGCGCTGGGAAGTCATTAATAACCTGGGAGAACATTCAATTTGTCTTTGTTTATTAGCTGCTTTTGTCAGACGCGGGGATCGTCCTCCCGCTATTGAAGTATCGCACTATGACATTAGCCCCGGCTACAGCCTCCGCAAAGTCAACAATCTGATATGTTCATTAATCTCACACTTCAAAAGGGGAGGCAGGAGACTGAGTAGGAAGATCTCACATCTGCTCTTCCACTTGCTGACTGCTGCGGCCTGACTTCAGATATTGGCTCAGTCTAGCATCCTCCTCGCCCGCCAGACCCTGCCAGAATCCCCAAATTTTCACTTCCAGCCAAAGCGTACCAGCAGATATGGTGAAGGATCTGCAGGAGACCTGTGCCCTGAGGAACACGAGCTGGAGATGTTCCACTTACTCCCCATAGCACCTCAAATAACTCCTTTTAGGTGACCGACCCCCATCCTGCTCATTTTTGAGTTAAAGCCAACGCACCTTGCCACAAATTCCAGTTTGGTGCGACGGGATCTGGTGGGTCCAGAGCCTGCCACTGTGTCTATGGCTTCAGAGGAAGCAACGGCTCACCACAGAGCTCCCGGGAGCTGAGGGAAGGGGGGACCTCTGCTATGAAGGTGAAATGATGAGCATCGCTTCCTCCCACGTAGCGTGGAGCTGCTTCTTCATCCATTGTCTGGCCTTTTGAACAAAATTGAGTTAGAAAACCCACCAGACTTGCTGTAGGAGCAGTTTGGCTTGTTGGAAACGGGTCAATGAAATGCTTAACCTTTTCATTATTCTGGAAGGAATCACTTAAAACACTGTTAAAATAATATATCCTTTACTAATATATTTTTTTTTTTCCATTTGCTTCACTACTTTTTCTTACCTTTGTAAGATCTCCCCTCCTCCCTCTCCTCTGGCTCATCTCCTTGCCCATCTGGCTGGATGCTCTCCCAGTGTTGGTGATTAGGTCCAAACCCCTCCAGGCAAGGAGGGACCTCCAGGCGCATCTCCCACGTCCTAAACAGATACTTCAATCACCGAGATGTTGCATAAGGAGAGGGAGGAGGGTGCCCTTGGGAAGAAAGGAACCTTTTTTGTTTCCTGAAAAAAAGGAATGAGGGCAAAACCCAGCAGCAGTTTCAAGACCTGAGAACTCTAGCGTGATGAACTCCGCCTGAAAATAGAGACTCGATTCTCCGAGCCTTAACTCCGCTTATCTTTTCCAAACGTTCTGCTAGCTGGCTTAGGTGAATGTTCATCTACCCCTCTCCAGGTGCCCCTAATTCGGATCTGCTTGGTCGAGGCTGATCCAACTCCTCTAACACCTTCATCATCATATTTTTCTTGTTGCAGTTTCAAAAACTCTGTCACTTTTTAAGTGATGCACACCTCCATATCAAACACGTTACGTACGACATACGACGTAAAGCCAACTCTGAAAGCTGCAATGTGACTCATGCAAGTATTCATTTTTACTGCACATTTTTTATTTATGCTAAAGATGCTGTGTATAAAATAATGTTTATCCACAGCTACTGGTCGTGCAGACACACGGTGCTCATAGCACCTCAAAGGAGAGGCCTCTCCCAGGCCTCTTCCCAATTATTTCTTTGGGGAAATGATCACGGACAGGCACCCAGACCTTCACGCGAGGGTAATTTAACCATTTGCTCTACACCTCAGGGAAGACATGCCCAAGCTGGAGAGGGCTTGGTGCCTAAACCCTGAGGAGTAGGTAAGGGCAGAAAGAAAGGAAAGCGAAGCCTTTGATCTCGGTGAGGTGCTAATTTGTAAGATTTGGGGGTTGTAAGGGCCTTAGGAAGCGAGGGCCAGCACATACACCAGGGTGCTTATCTGGCAGGGGATTAATGACGCATTACTATCTCCGCACTCAGCCATTGACCCAAGCGTTTGAAGACAAGCCTACGTGTCAATGAAGGCATTAGAGCGGACACCTTGAGCCCATCGGGTTTATCTGGCTGCTGCTGACAGGAACAGTGGGTGACACTGAGCCAGGGAGGAAACTTCAAAGTTTCGCGGGCTGAAGTCTTGCACCGAAGACAAACAACCTTTGCTGCTGGGGCCGGGACAAACAGCCGGGCAGGGAGGGCAGCTGGGAGATGAAAGGCTCGTCCCCTCAGCGCGTTGGCAGCCGCGCCGCCTGAGCCGGCCTTCATTCCATGAAGAGGGGGGGCTTGTTTTAACGGAAACTTTAATCTCAGCCCCCCTGAAAGCAACGGTGTTTTAAAAGGAGGATTTGAAGAGGATGAAGATCGGAGAAGTCACCTGCTGCTTGGGTAAACACAACACCCAAGCGGAGGCTCCATCCGCCGGCTGGGTGTTGTTGTTGGGGGATAAAACACAGTACTTATCTCCGAAGGATGGGATCCTCTGTGCAGTGGAGCCACGGGGAGGGAACACGGGAAGGAATAGAAAAATATAAAGCAATTTGCCCAACACTTCTCTATGTTTCCCCATCTCAGTTGCTTCAACAGATGCTATTGCCTCTCCTACCCCTGCATGTCTCCATGTCCCCCCAGACATGGGACTGCTTTTAAGAAACATCTGCCAACTAAATTTATTTGTGAAATTCATGAAAACACAGAGTCATGCAGGTAACCTGCTTGCAACCCAAACATTTCTCCAGCTAAAACCAAGCTTTTTCTTTTAAACGCCAATCATTTTATTAACGACCCACGCCATTTGATTGCGCCACGCTGGGAGAAGCAACACAATGAATGTGACGCTTTCCAAAGGTGCCAGATAAGGCTCTGCAGGGGCTGCAGAGCTGGTGGCTGGTACTGGTGGCTCCCGAGGCCACCTCACTGCCAGGTTAGGTTGGAAGGAGCACCTCTGCCCTCTTCTGGGACAGCCACAGCCCAACTGGACCTCTGCAAAAATCTAAAGCCCCTCGGATAGACAACTTCACTTGTGGTGGTTTGAGGAGGACAGCAGCTATGACGGTGCATACATTAGAGTTTGCAGCTCCTGGACAAAAATCTGTGCACTTAAATCCCACCGTGGCGCTGGGACTTGATGGCTTTACTGGGGGACTTGGGGTGAACGCAGAGAAGGGGCCTCTCAAGCTAGTGCATCCTTCCCTTTGGCAACTGTTGGACACAGAACTCATCCACACTTCAGCGGGTGTCTCGATCTCGCTCTCTTGTGGTCCAGGCTTGCTGCTTTTTTTTTTTTTTTTCCAATTTTTTTTTTTTTTTGGCTGCCTTTAATTTGCGGCCATTCGGTAACCGCTAGTTGCAGGCCTGCTGGGCTCAGCCCCCTTTACAGAAGCTGTTCTCTGCAACCACAACCGTTTTAGAAAAATCAGGACGTGATGGAATATTTACTCTCTGATTGTTTAACAACATCTGAGAATTCCAGCAATTCCTGTAAGACCCCAAGGAATGTGGAGCCAGAGGAGAAAAAGCCGTGCCAGAACCAACTCCTTTTCATTTCTTTTGGACTGTGGAAACCGGAGTCGAGGAAAAGCTGGGATAACAAAGTGCACCGTGGTTTTAATTAGCTGAAAACTGTCGCTTTTCTGGAATGTGGGAGCTGATTGTGTTTGTTTAATGAGGAATAAATATGCAACGGTGTGGGTGGGTGCAGAAGATGATCCATAACGCTACAAAGCACAGAAGGAACGTTGCTGCAATATCACAGCCTGGTCACATCGTGGACGGAGCAGCGCAGTTGTGTTTTTCCCAAGGGAAAGCTCTTTGTGGAGGATTTGGGAATGGCTCTTTGGGTTCACGCCAAATGAGCCAGGGAAGGAGCTTTTTTTGGGAAGAGTCTTGCCCACTGCTGTGCACTTGCAGACAAGATGAGCACAGGAGTGGATGTTGGATCTGGAGCATTAAGCAAAGGGTTTGCCTGGTGAGACGCTACACAAAGCTCCCGGGATGCCACGTGGTGCCAACACCCTCTGTGGGCAGTGTGCCCCTTCCAAGGCTGAAGCAGAAGCACCAGCACATTTAGGAGCTGAGGACCATCGGCCTGGGACAGCTGGCCCTGGTAGCCAAAAGCCATGAGATGAAGAAACTGGTTGAGGGAACACCTGCCCTCCACACCCCAAACCATGTCTGCTGGCCAGTAAAGGGCTTTTAGTTCAAAAGAACAAAAGTCATGAAAATATGATGGGATTTTGACCCCCAAATCAGCATGAGCAGGACAAGGGCCAACCTTGTCAACAGCCTGTCTCTTGCTGTCACTACAGAGGAGGACAAAACCCCAAGCAACCAAGCTAAGACACAAAGGATGGGAAAAACTCCTGGGCCCTGCAGAGAGTGGGAGACATCTGGGATTAATACATACATTTACATATACATACAGTGTAACAAACAATAATCAAATCTTTTCTGGATCATACTGGGGGGATATCACAAGCCAGACACACCAGGAAGTTTAATGTTGATCTGCCAACTCGGCCTCCCTCCAGCCACGCGTCCCCTCTTGTATCAAACATGGGTTGGGAGCAGGTCACGTTCCTTGCTCCCAGAGCCATTGCAGAAGACCACCACGAAGATTTTATAATTGCTGTGTTTAATGATGTTTTACAGCTGTGATTATTCTGTGTTATATTTCTAGGTTACCTTGGCAATGGCAGCTACTTTCATCTAATACGCAACTTGGTCAAGAGGTGAATGCACCTGGCGTTGAGTCCTGCACCCAAGGAGTTCAACCGGAGCAGCAACGGGCACTTTGCAGGTCATGTTGTCCTCTCTGCCTTGTCGCTTTTGCCTTGGTAGGCTTGCCTGAATCATCTGGAAAGCCATCGGACACATCAGTAGGGAGGTATGATGTTGCTTGCGAGCCACCTCTGAAGTATTCCTGGTACAGTAATGACAGCTCTGAAGCATAAGAGCCATGGGAGTGAGTCATGAAAATACACTGGAAAACGCGTTAGGTTGAAATCAAAACGCAAAAGCGTTTTGAACTACGACAGTTATTATGGCACCCAACTGGGGCACTAAGGGTTGAGATAACAACAAATCTGATTTTTTTTTTCTTTATATACACTTGTTGTATTGGTTCTTAATTATTGGTCATGATGTTGCAGTGGTTGGTTATGAAAGCAATGGGTAGAGGAACCTTCAAAAATTGGGATAAACATTTAGCAAAAGCCACCTGGCTACTCAATACTTGGGGTCCACCAGTCGAGCTGGCCCTGCCCAATCTGAACTCCTACATACTGTAGAAGGGGATAAAGTCCCTGTGGTGCATCTAAGAAATATACTGGGGAAGACAGTCTGGGTTACTTCTCCCCTGGGCAAAGGCAAACCCATGCATGGGATTGCTTTTGCTCAAGGACCTGGGTGTACTTGGTGGGTAATGCAGGAGGATGGGGAAGTCCAATGTGTACCTCAAGGAGATCTGATTTTAGGTGAAAAGAGCTGATCATTTTAAGTGTTTGATGTCGGTTACTATATAGTACTGTATGTCATTATCTAGCTGTTATATGTCCCTCCTTGCTTCCTCCTGCTCCACGCCCTGAGAAACTTCTGTTGTGTCAAAAGTATTATAGTAAAATCATCTAGACCAACAAAGAATGGACTTTAATAAAACAGGAAAAAAATTGCAGCAGTGATGCAACCAGAACTGGCTCTTGCTACTAGCACCTACCAACAAATCTTCAGTCTGCAGACTATGAACTTGCTAAACCACTCGCACCAGATAGACTACCTGAGGAAACACTGCATTGTCTGTCCTAAGCTGAGAGACCGTTGTGACAGATGGAGGCCAAAGTTAGGGGCTGGATAAACTCAACAGACCCTTTGAAGGGATGGGCCATGGACTAAGGGAGTTATATCTGTGTGTTTGCATACAGGTAGATCAAAGGAAGAAAAACTTGATGATTAATCAGAAAGTGTAGGATCTGGGCATGATGTAGATGGTGTGGAATAAGGGGTGGATAATGTCCTGGTTCTGGCTGGGACAGAGCTAATATTCACCTGAGCTGGGTGGAGAACTGAAGCTGGTAGCCCCTATGGCTGGGATAATTAACTAATTAACTAACAGCTGGGGTTAATTTACCCAAATTAGCCAAAGGGCTATTCCATCCCATCTGACATCATGCTCACTTATAGTGAGGAGGGTGGTGAAAGGAGTCTCCTGCTACTTGGAAGAAACTAGGTGTGGAGGTTTGTTGTAAGGTATTGTACTGTATTTGTATTCCATCACTGTTTTCTTTTCTTCTGTTATTGCTGTTAAATTTACTTTTTGTTCAATCTCAGCCCACGTGTGTCTGTGTGTGTCTGTGTTTAACAATTCTCCCCCTATTCCCTCAGAGGGTGGGGGGAGTGGGAGAGAGACTGAGTAGTTTGGTCGCGATCGGGGCTGAGCTGTGACAACTTTGAAGTGTGATAACAAGTCTATCAGACACAACGGCACGCCAGATTTAAGGCAGGTTTCTAAAGCTTGGTTACTGATGCGATATTCTTTTACTCTCCACAGGACACAGCTATAGTTTGCACAAGATAGATTACACCTAAAATCTTGACCTCCCTCTTTCCCCCCCCCCCAGCCTCTTTTATCCCAAAACCCATGGCAAAGCCCATCTCCAGTGGCCGCTTGTGCGAACAGGAGTCCTACACGCTCCCTGCTTGGCCTTGCCTCTGCCATCAGCGTGTAAGATCATAGGCTGGAGCGGTGGACAGGTCCTGAGGTCACCCTCTGCATTTCGATCATCATAGCAACTTGAGGAGATCAGAGCAGCTGAAGATCCCATCTTGCTTGAAGATGCACCAACTGGCCTTGTACCTTCAGCATCATTTCCCTCTCTCGCCGTATCGCTTTTAAATGACATAAAAACTCCCAGCTTGCAGCCGCTGCCGTGGTGAGCTGGTCCTTTATTATCCTTTTCCTTTCTGGCGCGGCAGCCAAGAAGAAGACAGAGTCGAGTCCACCGCTATCGGTCTCTCTGGAAACGCGAGCATCTGGCATTGCGTCTTGCGGCGTCCTTTCAAAAGATCGGCCAGGCAGCTGCTGAGCACATGTGCGAAGGGAAAGCGCTGCCCGTGAGCTGAAGCCACGCTGCAATCAGAGCATTGCCTCTCAGCAGCTCCGTCGTCGCTGGGGGCGGCTTCCTGCACCCTCCGAGCTCTGCGATTTCGGTGGGATATAAAGCAGCTCCCACGCCAACAGTGAAGGTCAGGGCTGAGTACCGGCAGGATCATTTTATTCCCTTTACGTTTAGAAAGTCACGGAAGATGGAGGCGCTCTGAAGCGTTGTGGATTGTGCTCTGAAGCGTTCAAGTATCGTTGGGTTGCTAGCCCGTGGGTCTCCGTTTTTGGGGAGCGCAGCGTGAAGGACAGGGCAGAACTTCGTTTTGGCACTGACTTCATAACAAAGTATGCTTTGGAAGCGCCCCAGTTCCACCAATGTCCGGGGAAAACGGTTACTGGGCCATACTTGGCGTGGTGAGTCCACATAGGAGCATGCTGGGAAGCACGGCACCACGGGCATTGCCCATTTCCCTCACTGGTCCCAGTGCTGAGGGTTGGCAGGCATCCTCAAAACGCCAGGACTGGGCTGTGGCAGCAGAGGTGCCACCCCAAGCTTAGGGAGTGGTTTCAAGGCTGCAAGTTGGGAGACTTGGGCCAGTGAAGCCCCCGTTTGCCCAGTGGGCACGACAGCTTTATTTACTCGCCTCCTGCATTTTTCTCCTTACGGCTTGGGACGGTTTTTTTGGCACATAAACACCCAGTTTTCGTCCCAGAGAAAGGTTGAGATCTTCTTGGATAGTGCGTAAAAATTATCTCCTCTTACAGATACTGCGGGGGGCTGATTTGGGGTGGGAGGGAGGGTTCCTCCCTGTCCCCCCAGAACAGCCCGGAGCATCAGAGCTCTGTTACACCCCCCGCCTGCTCCCTTCTGCACTCGCCCACCCACTCTGGCCAGGGTCAAGATGACTGCACACCTACAGCATCATCACCCTTGCGTTCCTGTCGGAAATAACCCGAATGTGCAGGAAGATTTTGACTGGATACACCCGTAATAATCCCAGGCTCGTTAACCCAGTTGACAAGACTAAATTAAGTTCTTTTTCTTGGCGAAGCACGGGTGTGGGGAAGGCTGGTGGTAAGGCTTGATCTTCACATGTCTACCAGGGCTGGGAACGTGTCAACATGTGTTTTGCTCCCTTTCCTTGTCCATTCTTCCCTTCTTTCCCTGTTTCCCAACCCTGGAAGCCCAGAGCGCGTGGGGCATGTCCAGCGGCCAGGTGGGAGGTGTAGCGTGAGGGCTGGAGGAGAAGACCTTCCCTCTTTTCCTTCCCACAGGTGCGTTGGTAGCTCAGTGTTTATATCCAACCTCCAGCTCTGCAGAAGAGCAGGATGGCCCGTCTTTCTCTGGAGTTGACGGAGAAGCATTGCCTTTGGCTCTCCATCCAGCAAAAGGTCAGATGGGGGCGGAAACAGTGTTTTCCCCAGGGGGCAGCGACGTAATTTTTTGTAGAATATGTGGTTAAAGCACGTGCGCTTCAGCCACTGCAGGATGTGGAGTTTGCATTGCCAACAAAACAAAAAAACAAACAAAAACCCCACGCCAAGGCTTAGCACCCCAACCCGGCAGAGTTTAGGAGAAGTGCTAGAACGAATGTAAACAGAGAATTACACCCTCGCAGCTGCGCGCGGTGTTATAATTACACAAGAATGCAGCCCAGCCGCTGGTGCATCGTATGCGCCACGCTGTCGCCAAATTTGCAGATGTTCAGTCTTACTTTTATTAAGCATGACAATGCCCAGCAGGATCTATTTTCTCTGATTATCCTCAAATGGAGAGGAATATTAAAAGGCAGGATAATTAAAAATATATGCCTAAACAAAGGATGTGTCTACAATTCTTTTTCCTAGCGCTTTGAAATAGTTCAAATTTCTCGGCTGGCTCGTGTGTACGGGGAACCAAAAGGATGTCTTAAATTCAGACATATGTCTTCATTCTGTTTAATGTGCCAGAACAAAAACATAGCTGGAGACCACCATGAATTGATTTTTTTTAAGTGACGGCTCCTCGTTCCACTCTTGCCAGACTCCAGGGCAGATTTTGCAGCTAGGATATAACAACTTCCTATGAGAGAAAAAAATAAATGAAAGAGATAGATAGAGCCTATCTGCTGAATTTTATGGTGGGGATGCTGCATGGGGCATGTGACCTCAGCTCAGGTATTAATTCTTTATTTTTAAGCCTTAGTTTTTAAAACAGATGCTGAGAGGAGCACAGATGCTGGGATGCTGAGCAGAAAGTCTTTGCGAGCAGCATTCATAGAATCGCAGGAGGGTTTGTGTTGGAAGGGACCCTCAAGGGTCATCCAGTCCAACCCCCCTGCCAGGAGCAGGGACATCTCCAACCAGATCAGGTTGCTCAGAGCCCCGGCCAACCTGGCCTTGAACGTTTCCAGGGATGGGGCATCCACCACCTCTCTGGGCAACCCAGTGTTCTACCACCCTCGGTGTAAAAAATTTCTTGCTAATATCTAATCTAATTCCATCAAATTGTCTCCAATACTTATGCCAGGTCCTGAAATGATCATCATGCTCCAAGTTTTTTCGGAGGATAAGGATTTGCAGAAAGCAGACAACAAGATTTGCAGGAGAGCCAGCCAGTCGGTCACTGGTCAGGGGATGGGAGAAGTAAAGGTGCTCATGTAGCACAACTGGGAGCTGGAAAATTCCCAGACATGGAAAAGGGGGAACTCAGGCTGGAGATGTGTATCATGCAAATGCATACAAAACAACCCTAAACTTTCCAAACCAGCACACTTCCAGGATGCAGTAAAGAGAATTGGATCATGGAGGGGCTGGGAGCGATGCGGCGGTGGGCAGGAGCGGTGCTGCTGCCTTCAGACCAGGGAATGGCAGCAAGGACAGCTGGAAGGATGAGGGATGGGAAGCCAGAGGAGGGGGATTTCAGATAGCTGTAGCTCTGACTTGTGTGAATCCCCCTCCGCCCCAAGAACCAGCCATCCCAAACCCAAACCAACACCAAACAATTCAACCTCTGCCCTATCTGGATGCATTCCCCCACCTAAAGAAAGCCATGGCTCCTAATCGGCTTGGACATTTTGGGGCAAGAAGAGAAGAAAAGTTGCCAGAACGAAGAGGAAGAAAAAAAAAAAACAAACCCATCATAACCTCCCTCAATTCAGCAGAGCTTTGAGGGAGCCATGGGTTCCTGGCAGCATCCCAAAGGTCAAGGTGGACTGAGAAAGGCAGGGTCAAACCGGCTATGGGAAGGCTCAGTTGTCATTTGCTGGGCTATGCTATAGGATACAGAGGATGGTCATCACTGAAACTACCAAAACTGTGATGTTTTCCTTCAAACGCAGCATCCATTTTGCAAAACCCACCTAAGATTTCCAAATCCTTGTTCACGTCTTGGCCTCTGTTGCTAGCAAACCTGGAGCGGCCGAGCCCACGTGTCCCCTGGTGCCTCCACCCTGGAGAAGCCGCTGGAATGCTTTAGGGATCAAAAAGCTAAAACCAGCTTGAAAATGGGTCTTGGTGCCTGAAGTGGAACTTGGGTGGCATTTATGTGCTTAAACCCCAAACTCTGGCCTTGAAAACCCCGAGTCTCCTGCCTTATCTGAGGGGACCTAAATGCTGGAATGGAAGTCACTGGTGTGTGCAACTGGAGGATCCAACAAGAGCAGCAGGGGAGGCTTGGGGAGCTGTGAAATGGCTGGGAAGGTGAGGCTTCCCTGGACCCCAAGAAGAGCAGGAAAGTGGTCTGATCTCCAGCAGCAACAACAGCTGGGATTGCTCTTGCCTCTCCGATGGCAGAGCTGTGTAGGATGCTGAGGGCTCCCCCCATCTGAGGAACAACAGAAGCGAGGAGAAAAACAGCGAACAAAAAAATAGGTCATGCCAGGAGGAAGTCTGGATGAAGCAGCCAGATTTCCTCTACATAAATCTCGCTGTGAAATGACTCATTAAAACACAAGCTCTTTTCCCTCACTTCCAAACACATCTCAGAGCCGTTCCCCAGGACTGAAATGAGCTTCTCTGAAACGTTTGCGGGCCCTTCTGGATAGAGCTGCTAGCGTTTGGGGAATTATCCGTGCCCTCGCCCATGGCTGGCTGCCTGGCAGGCTTGACCTGGCGGTCAGGCCCCAGGGTTGAAGCAGTGGGTCCACACTTGCAGTTCACAAGTGGTCCTTGACCTTCTGGGACACCTCAATTTTAAACGCAGGATCCATCCCCTGAAGGTTCAGGTGAGCATGCCACACTGTTTGCAAAGCCGTAAGACGTGATTCCTGCTCCTCAACTTTCAAATCTGCTTTTAGGACCTTTGGCACCTCATTACCAAGGTTTGGAGAAGCCTTGTGCTTCTCGCAACCAGTCTTGAAAGAAATTGGGTACGACGGGTTCACTGCGACCTTCCCAAAGTGAAGCAAAGTCATGTCTCCCAGTGCTGCAGAGCACACTTCTTGCAGGGTCATCCTCCCACCTTCATCCTCGCAGGACCCAGCTACCACCACAGACCAATAACTATCTTGGCAGACATCTATATATATATATGGATTTCCTATACTTTTTTTTTTTTTAGACCGTATCTGTTTGTACGCACTCAATATATGAGATCAAGGAGAGGGAAAAAAAAAACCAAAACACACAAACCAAACCAAACACAGCCCTTCATGCTTTGTTTTCTCCCACAATCGTTAAGTGTTAAACCAACATCTGGATGCTCTATAAATGTGTTATTTAAGGAGAGAGAGTTCCCCAGAAGTGTTTATTCGCAATGTCTTGGTCCCTGTGGCAGAGCAGCTTTTTGACGTGAGGCTCATTGGCAGCTCGTTGCATTGAAGTGACTCTTTTGTAGTCTGGTTGTCTGTACAATTGCCAGAGCCATAAGATTACCACATTAAAAATACACGTCAGTCTCATCAAGGAGCGATGTCTAGCAACATCCGGCGGGGAGCTCGCTGGTGGAAGCCTTGATTGAAGGGCAGGATTCACTCGCTCAGGGAGGGAGGGAGCTGGTGGGATTGCTAGAGCAGTTATCCCTCTCCCTTTTTGTTTGGTGGCCGGTATGGGCTGATTCGGAGAGGAGGGAGGGACGCTTAAGGCATCTTTTGCTCCATTGCTTGTTCTGGTCCCTGGGCTCCAGCACTACTCTCTCAGCACAGACCCCCTTCTCCTGCGAGATGATTGAGGTCAACATGTTATGGCTGCTTCAAAAGCAGTCAGCATGCTGCAGGTTTCTGCTTCAGGCCCTTTGTCACCTTGAAAAAGTGACCTCGGTGGCATTTTTGCTCCAGGGAGAGATGGGTACCACCACGCCTCACCACATTTGTGGGACTGAGGGGTGGATGTGGGATGAGGAGGTGTAGGGTATGGCACCCCAGGCAGGTGCAGTGAGGTTTTAGCTGCTTATTCCCTGTACAAAAATCTGGAAAAATCTGCAGAGTAGTTCAAGTTGGTGCCTCATACTTGTCAGACCCCATTCCCATGGGACATCCATTCCCATGGCAGCTCTGAATGGTCTTGAAGGACCTCCAAGCCCAAGGCTGAGCGATAGGCTCCATCTAAGACACTACATAAATTGGAGTCTAACAGCACAAAGAGGAGCCTGTCCTTCCACGTCCTCCTCCACTTCACCATCTTATGGAGGAGAAGAGCAATTATGTCCTCCACAAACCTCGGAAGTCGCTTTTGGGGTTTAAAGATGAAGCACCAGCGACTTGCAAGGCAATAATTCTCCTGGACACCTTATAAAACAAACCAACAAGCTAAAGAAAATAGTGCAAATGTGTTGCACTTCTCCTGGTGCATCGGAGACGTGTTGGACTTAAGGAACGGCAGGACAGACTACTGGGAGAAAAGGAAAAGGGTTGGGTGGAAGAAACCAAACCCAATCACTTTGTTGTGAACATGGTTCCAGCTCGAGATTTAGATGTCACTTCTAATACATCATTATATTTTCTAACACGGAGTTTAAAACTAATTAAAAAGGTCTGCTTCATTAAACTGAAGCTGGGTGGCAAGGGAAAACACGACGTGCTGGATGGAAACACTGCTGTTAACCACGGCTGGTTATAGGAGATGAGATGCCGCCGTTCTCGGCCAGTGATATTTCGTTGAAATATGAAGACGTTGACAGGTTTTGGTTCGCATATCCTTGCTGCGTGCGAGGATGGGGCAAGAGCTGCTTTGGACTTGTTGCCTTGGAGGAAGATCTGCTCTCTGCCCATCACTACTGTCAATACAAGAGGAGGACACAGCTTGTCGGCCTGCTCTGGCTTTTCAGGAAAAGGTGCTGTTTGTACAACAGGTGTGATTTGTCCTCTAAATAATAATAATAATCATAATAATCATAAAAAATAACCTCTCCTTAATTAGTCTTGGGCCAAGGAGTCGCACAGCATTAGAGCTCATGCAAAGCACTCTTTTAATGGTCTCCTGTGCAGACCATCTCCATGCTCGGGAGAGAAATTAAGAAAAGAAGGAATTTTGTGTGCTTGGATTTTATTTTGTTTGTTTGCTCCCCCCCCCCCCCCCCCCCCCC
>WHYT01017369.1:70594-100171 GCA_009806455.1 Tetrax tetrax | reverse complement strand
CCCCCCCCCCCCCCCCCCCCCGCAGCATATGGGAAAGCCCATCATTTTGCAATACCACTATCATACGTAATAAAGCAGTCTGGCTACAACCAGATGTGCTGCAGGGAAAGGCTGCGCGGGGGAAATAAGCAAACAAACAAAGGAGAGCGTTGGAGGGACAGAAGAGAAGCCCTCCAGGTGGTCCCTGATCCTCTGACTTACTTCCCATTACCTGTCGTGATTAAACTGGTATTTAAGCCTACATTTTCTTAATGTTAGCGTTGGAGCAAATTTTTAAGTCTACCATGCTTTGGAAAAAAAAATGGAAAAAAACCTTTTTTTTTTTTGGTAAAATTACATTTGCATGCATGGTGAGCGGTTTAAGAAACTCTTGAAAGACGAGCTCAGCCCTTGCACCTGTTTGGGGCACCGTTCTTTGAATGTCACTGCTTTGCTGCAGCAATTTATGTATTCTAAATCGCACAATTGATCAAGTTTTAAATGAAGACCACAGAGGAGCTGCCGCCAAACTCTCAGACCTCTCCTACCTGCACTTCTGTGCTGCCAAAAGCTCAGTCTCTTGCCCAGCGAATGCGCAGTGACTTTGTGAGGACATTAAAAAGAGGACGTTTAAATAGCGAGTCCTGGACATCATGGTGACACTCTCCACATTTTCAAACAACCCAGAAGCAGCCTCTCATTTCTCACCTTTCTTTTCTCCCCAGATCCCGGGCGTACGCTGCACCAGTCAAAGGTCGCCTTCACACGGTCCCGGAGCTCTAGTTAGAGGTGGCGAACTCTGCGGCGCTTGAGGTTTTGCGAATTTGGCAAAGTCTGTTTCAGGTTCACGGAGTTTGCTTGCTAATTTAGGGTAGAAAAGCATATTTCACTACCATTTCAAATCATATTATTTTCATCCAAGGTACACAGTTTACAAAAAAACAAACATATTTTTCTACCGCGTGGAGAGCAGGACACCTCTATTTATTGACTTATGTAAATATAGTTCCCCCCCAACACTTTCTAAAGCGCCTGTTTTTCACTCCGTCCATTCCCTAGGTTTTTTTTTCCTTTGCTTTCCCCATCCCTTGTTTTTCAGAATTTAAGTGAAACATAAAGTGACCCCTATTTTGGTTTCGGTAACTACATAATGCTGAGCAGACTGTAGCTATGGGGGTCCATCCTCTATCCTACTCCATCCCCCAATAAAGTAAATTAAACGAAGATGAGCTCACGTACCTGGGAGTTACATCTCCTGAAGGAAAATGGAGAAAACACACATGCATGCTAAGCCTTTAGGGATATATTTTTTTTTTTTTACTCAACAAATCCACCAAAGAAGTAACATGCATTGGGCTCCCATGGTTCAGCCAGGGCTGGCTCAGTTGACCTCCTGGGTTTTCCTTCTGGCACTTCTCCTGCTTTGAGAGCCAGCACGACAAGGCCTGAAGGCTTCCAGGGTGACTCCAAAACCCACCACCAGCGACACTCGTATTCCAGCTCAACCATTAATCAAGGCAAACATCATGGCTTTTTCTTTCTGCTCAGAAAATTATCAGTCATTTCGGGATCTGGAAGGCATCAGGACTGAACCAAGGATCAAGAGTTTTTTTTTTTCACTCTAATTCAATGGTGGAGATGGTCCCATCCTGCACCAGTACAAGGCAGCAGCCACCCCAGTGGGGTTGGGGGGACACACATATCTGCCTACCTACCAAAGAGCTGCCAGCACTGACATATTTATTTGCAATGTTTGCAATCAAAGGGTCTGCCGCATTTTTTTCAGAAGGGAAGTTGCTCCAGTGGAAGTGGAGTGAGACAGGGGGATGATTCACAGCTTTATTTAGGCGCCGTTGTCTTCAGAGCCAGCTCTGCAAGCAATATATCATCTCTTGGCTTAGCTGGGGCTATGTCCTCCTCTCCCATGAAGCATCTCCATTTGTCTCGCTTCGTATTTGCCTGTCGATGGGAGCAGAAAGTAATTAAGCCAGAGGGTCGGAGCATTGCGTTCATTTTCCTCTTGAAGCCAATTTGTCTTTCTGAACTGACCAGTTACACCACGCGCTGTGATCTTGGTGCTGATAGGAGCTCAAGTCACTTGCAGAAACCTGCGCCCTTTCTTCAGAAGATAATAAGTACCAGACCTCCGAGCGACTGCAGAAAAGAGGAAAAGAGCTGCTGTCTGCTGCCCCGTCCCCTTGGGTGCCTATGCGGTCGCTGGAGAGCAGACGGACAATGCGCACCAGTCTGTGCCACGCAATGGTACACGCTGTGTCACGAGATGGGACATCACGGCAGCTCCTCAACGGCTGAAGTCTCTGATAGAGCCATCCAAATGGTTAAGGAGAAAACCAGTAAGTGCCTCAAATTTGCCATTTGAGCCATTGGTTCTGAAGATGGGAACATTCCGAACTAAGTGCAGCTACACTCTCTTTAATAATTTTTAATTTCTGCTTTATGGATGTAACAAGCTTCCACCTAAACCTCACCACCCTTTATGTGATGGCTCACGTTCCCAACGATTTCAGCGCTAGCTCTGCAGATGAGCTAAGAGCTGCTGTTAAACGAGATGGGGGGCAACGCTTGCCGGTCAAGATTACGACTTGTCCTTGGAGTTGGCATCAGGCAGAAAAGTTGTTTTGAAACAAAAAGTGAAGCATTTAAGAAAATGTGGGGGAAAGTCTCCATTATTCTGGCTTTTTCAATTGCCATGAACTGTTTGGATAAACTCAAAAATACATTTTAAATGGAAAAATGGTTCTGACCACAATATATTTCTTTTAAAGTTTCTAATGATACTTTCACCAATATTACACCATCCCGGGACATCTTTCCTAGGCCAGCCCTCAAATGTGCTAATAAAACATCAGAGGCATCATTGTACCGTTCTTTCAAATCATTGGGGGACGTTTACAAGTCTATAAAAATGTACCTATATATATTCCTAGTTCCAAAATAATTACACCTACAGTATTACCTAATTACTTATATACCTAATTACGGTATAGTTTGATGGAACAAATACCTATTTTAGCTTTGTGGTAAGAAAATGTGTTTTCGCCTTAGAAATCCGCTGTGTATCTTTCACTACCACAGCAAAATTTCTTGGTAGAAACAGACGAAAGGTTTGGTGAGACTTTCTCACTTATTCTAAACATAAACATTAATTTTCTGCTGTTTTCCACCAGTAACTTTTTTCTCCACTGATTCCTTCACACCTATGTTGGAGATTGGAGCCCTCTCAACAGGACACTCTCTAGCCATTTCCCAAAAATGTCTCTGAAGACGGACAAGCTTTGGCTCTTCCAGAGATGCCTGTTGAGGGCCATGATCACAAACTCCGATGCAGGCTGGAGAAGATGGGAAGAGGATGCCCTTCAGTTGAAGGCCCACAAAATACTAACTGGCTTCAACAGGAATAAAACCAGACGTTGATTTTGCTGCTCCAGCACAACTGGAAGTTTGTCGTGTAATCCAAGGCTCCCTCTCCCGCAGCTATAATTGCTAGAGTCGTGGTTCATTAATATCTCTGCCTGATACATGATGCAAGTAACGTAATTACAGCTCGCGACCTCATCCTGTATCATTAGCAGGAGCTTTTCCATTTAATGCTGAGAGTGATTCCAGTGGAGACTGGCTTTCTCTGACCTGTCATAAATAAGGAACCATTATAATCAAAACCCCAGCCTTGATTTACGCGGGCTGTTTGCTCAGGCTGCCAGGATTGAGCCTCTTAATACCCATTGTTGCCGAGGGATGTTTGTGGAAGTCGATCTAGTTTAATCAAAGACTCGCTGCTCCTAATAAGCTTTTGAAAAGCAGCAAGAAATAAAAATAATCCTGCCTGGATGGATTTCTCCTACTTTTCATGTTTGCTCCAGTCTTGGGTTATTAATTGCTACGACTGTGATATGCTTTGATTTGTTTAAATCAAAGCACGCTTCCTTGGCTTCGGTTGTTCTCAGTTTAACTTTAAATAGACATTGATACAAGACACAGCGATATAAAGAACATCTGGTTTGGATAAACGACATCCGGAGATGCATGGGACTACCGAACACAGAAAATCCCCAAAAATATCTGCAGGTTACTTTGCATCATAACACACATGCGTTTATTTTGCTTACCATACCTGTAGCAAAAAAAGAATTTATGAAAATTTCTACAAGCACCTGGGCATCGTAAGAAATAAGAACAAATCTCTCGTAAAAGTTTACTAAGCAAAGACTGGGAGGCTGTTGCTCACACGTATGAAGTCCCCAGATACTACTCTGACTCCTCAAAAGACATTAAAGGACAGATAATTCTGGCTACATTGAAAAGGAATGGAATTGTTGATACGTCCTCCTCAATTGGCTGCAAACCCCACAAAATTCCTTAAAATACACTGAAAAATTACTCTCCTAGCAGGAACACTGGGCAGTATTTTCTTTTGCTGGCTCTGCAGCTCCAGAGGTAGGACATACTTCCCGTAATGTCCACTAAGCACAGCAAACAGGGCTGCTCCCAGTAACCAAGAGGACACATATTTTTGTCCTCTAAATATCGAAGAATGGCACCCCCCACTGAAATAGCTACAGAGGGCTCATGGCCAGGTATCCCCCACACTTTGGTGATCCCTCACGTGCTCTGGTGCACCTTTGTCATCCCCCAGCAGGCACTGGAGCGCTGCGCTCTTGAGCTAACCCAAAAGAGGCTTGGGATATGTTGTCGCTCCAGAGCTACGGCCAAATTTCCAGATTTCCAAACTGTGACAGACAGCGGGAGGTAGGATGAGCCTGGAGTGTGTGGTTTGAAGGTTCACGTCGTCTTAACCCGCCGTATTGTAACTTGCTTCTTTTTGGTAACGGTACCAGAGGGAAGTTTGGGCTAAATGTGGTCTCACAGCCATACAACTCTGGCTTTAACAATATTTTTCTCATCTTTGTGTGGTGCAAAATGCTGAACTTGGGTGACATAAAGATGGAAAAGATATATTTAATACACCTGACATTTTTCTCAATCTCATTAGTTATTTTCTTTGCTTTATACTTCGAGGAAAACCCATCAAACAGCCTCAGTGGTCAGTGTTCCCTTGATTTTAGAAGTCTGAGTACAAAGGGTTAAGTTGTAAAAGGTTATTGGGGTGGAATTTCTAATCCAGAGCATTATTTCCTTGTTCCAGGGTCTCCGGGATACAGGGGCTAGTCACTGTGGATAACGTCGCTCAGATACCTTCCTGCTGTCAAAGGCAGAGGAGAAATGCAGAAAGTGGGACACTTTGCAGGAGCATTCCCATATGGTACTGGCCAAGAATGGATTTTTCAGCTAAGCAGAAACAGCTCCTTTAATCCGCAGAACACAATCAATAACTGATAAGGATCCCAGCAGCAGGACAGGAATGTCCCGTGAGATAACTCTGGCAGCTCACAAAGGCAAAAGGCCGCCAGGAGAATTAAAACGTGCCACGGGGTTCACCACCCACCATCCGATCTTCTCTGAAGTCACTGCGCCTCAGTATAATCAGTTGACCAGATGATCTTCTGATCTCCTGCCTCAGAAAAGGGCCCTGCAAAGGTGATGGGAACAGAGTTACGGTTATAGCGGATGGGATTGTCCCCAGACAAGGAGGCTTCAGGTCAGTGGGAAACACTGTCTGTGTTTCCTGAAGACCCTGAAGTCCAAGGAATTGCCCAACAGAGGTGGAGGACTGCCTTTGTGAACAGGCTGAGCTTGCGTGGGTAACTTTTTTGGGCATCATCTAGCTTTATGAGTCTGGGGCAGACAACGCCCACCCACCCTGGGCAAAGAAAGGAGGATTCTCATTATCTCATGTGAGGGTGGGGAACAAAACCCTTCCCCGACTTTGAAGACGCGCCTGTGATCATGGCTGTTTGCACATTTCTCTAGATGTACATATTCAAGGGGTTTTATCCCAGCGCAGCTCCTGAATCCCTAAGACTAGCTTATCTCCAACCTTTCAACCTGTTCCCATTATTTCATTGTTCAGAAGGATTTATAAACGGGGGGGACAGAGCCACAGCAGCAAGAGCTTAAGGGAAACCACTTAAGACTCTTCCTGCCAACGGTCAAAGGAGGTCATATCCTGTGAATTCTGGCTTATTTCCTTTGCTAGGGGGTTGTTTGGGTAGGTAAGGATTGTTGGGGATAACCAAACCCGCTAAGCGCGTGCTTGCTTAAGTGCTTTGCTCAGGCAGAGACTTAATGGACTCCACAGCCCTAACGCCAGTTAACCCTTTAGGACACTAAAAATAAAGTTGGGAACCGCACAGCGACAAGGCAGTGGCAGCGAACAATGCCATGTCACCATCTACTGGGCTGGGGCACCAAGAAATGGGCCACAGTCTGGATGAGCAGCTTCTAATGGGGTTTGTGTGGTAGTCCCAGGGATCATTCATGACCTGTGCTGCGGTCGCTGAAGGGCATCAGTTAGAAACTGGTGCCACCAATCTGCTTAAAGAGCTGGGAGCTCCACTTTAAAAATACATCGCAATGCCGTGCAATCTCTTTCCAAAAGATTTGTGGGTGTAATTGGTCCTGGGAGTTGCATGTCTGATGCTGAAAGAAGATGTAAGCTGGTCCCATCACAGCTTCCTCCTGAAAGCGCTCACACCAGTGTTCTGTTCTCACCATCACCATGAGCTGGTTCTCGGCCAGTGCTTTCGGGAAGGTTTGAGCCCTGTAAGGAGCCTGGCTGCCGCAATGCTCAGCGTTGCAATAATTGCAATATTTAGGTACCTGGGTTCTGGTGTAGGACTGCAGTGAAGTCATATTTGTTTTTGTACAAAATACTTTCCAACAGCAGCTGTCACCCAAGAGTTATTCTGCTGCTGCGGTGCAGTAGAATTCTTCTGAACCCAGAAAATCCTTTATTCTTTTGAAAAGGAGGAAGAGATGGTGAAATTGCCTATACCTGTAAGTGGTGATGGGCAAAAAAGCACCCACCGAAATCTCCTTAGGCAAAAAACAAACCTTAACCAGTTTCCACAGACCTGAGAAGGACAATTGTCCATCAGGAGGACTACCTTGTCCAGTGGTCATCTTTTCAGATTAATTAGAGCTAGCTAATAAGATAGTTACTGGGCCACAGTCCCTTCAGGGTGTACCTGCTCCAGCATGGGCTTACCCATGGGCCGCAGTCCCTTCAGGGACGTCCCCGCCAACACGTGGCCTTAGCCACAGGTCATTGTCGCTTTCAGTTGAGTTCACACTGGAGTTCCAGCCAGTCCAGTGCAGCAGCACACGATCAGTAGCAATGTCCTAGCCCTAGGACGTGGCCGTCGCTGTTAACGGAATGTTCTCAGGCACAGCAGCAGATGACAAGCAGCGCTGCAAAAGCTAAAAGCGGTCACTAACGAGCACAAAGCTCTAACATCCAGTAAGGTGAGCAAGCCCCGTGGCAAGCCAATCAGTAGCTAAACAGCTATAGATTTGGTTTAGCACACTCCAGTCAGAGCTGTCATGACCTTGAACCCCACAGACCCTACAGCAGGTCCCAAAAAGACCGTTGCGGGTCAGCCCCAGTGGGCAGGTAAGCACCATGCAGCCGCTCAGTCACCTTCCCCTAGGTGGTATGGGGAGAGGTCCCATTCTGAGCTCCCAGTATGAGAGAGACATGGAACTACTGGTGAGAGTTCAGCAAAAGGCCACCAAGAAGATGAAGGGACTGGAACATCTCTCACACAACGGAAGGCTGAGAGAGCTGGGACTGTTCATAGGACTGTTCAGCCTGGAGAAGAGATGGCTCGGGGGGAGTTTTATCAATACCTGAAGGGAGGGTGCAAAGAAGGCAGGGCCAGGTTCTTCCCAGTGGTGCCCAGTGACAGGACAAGAGACAATGGTCACTCCAGGTTCTGAGTATCAGGAAATACTTTTTTTTTTATTGTGATGGTGACTGAACACTGGCACAGGTTGCCCAGTGAGGCTGTGGTGTCTCCATCCTTTGAGGTATTCAATAGTCTTCTGGATGTGGTTCTGGGCAATCTGCTCTACGTGGCCCTGCTTGAGCAGGAAGGTTGGAGAAGGTTATATCCAGAGGTGCATTCCCACCTCAACAATTCTCTGATTCTGGTCCATCCTACGAAGGACAAAACTGAAACACTCCTACGAGCTATCTGAAGGGAATTTAACCTTGGGGGAGGAAATAATCCATGCTTTGAGTTACAGAAAGTACTACAGCAGGAACCACCTGAACCAACGGAGAATGAACCTCTCGAGGAACTAGGCGACTGCAGCGATTACCCAACCCAAGCCAATTTGGCACCCAACAATTCAGTACGCTGCTTCTCCTCTGCAGACAGGGCCCAACTCATAACTGTTCTTATAGACATTTGTGGGGACGGTGCAAACAGCGTGGAATACTGGGTATGACTGGGATGGAGTTACGATGTTCACTTTCTTCATAGCAGCTCCCATGGCTAAAATAGTGTTGGTGACACAGCAGCGTTTTGGCTGCTGCTGAGTAGGGCTTTCACAGTGTCGAGGCTTTGTCTCTCCTCCCCACCCCAAAATCAGGAGGCTAGGGGTGGGCAAGAGCTTGGGAGGGGAAATAGCTGCTGGGAGAGCTGACCCAAACTGACCAAAGGGATATCCCGTACCATATCTCATGGTATTGAGCAGTGAAAGCCCACAGAAAGGAGGAGGAATGAGGCAGAGAACATTCATGTTCATGGCATTTGTCTCCCCAAGCACCCACTACACTCTGCTCGTACGCACAACTTCTGCATTTCTTATTAAACTGTCCTTAACCCAATCCACAAGCCTTTTTGCCTTCCACTTTCCTCCTCATACCCTGGGAGAGTAGAGTAAGCGGAAGGTCGGTTTGGCTGCTGGCCGGGGTCAACCTGCCACGCTGGCCACCAACCCACTGATCCCCATCCTGACCACCACCTGCCTGTGCCTGGCCTCAGCCCGTCCCCGCAGAGGTGCCCGATGTCCCCCAGCCACGTTAGTCCCCTCTACTCCAGTGAGCCCCTGGGTTGGGTGGAGGTTGGAATGGGGAAGGGGTCTCCAGGCACAAACGAGACCAGGCAGAGAAACGACAAGCACTTCGGCTACCACACATCAGCTCTGCTCAGCGTGTTTGGCTGCACAAATCTGCCTGCCTAGCTGTAAATATTTGGGGTGTGGCATCTGCTTTCCCTGAGTCTGTGTTCAGCGATGGAGCTGCTGCCTAAAGCCATACGGTCATTGAAAAAAACTACGGCAGCTGTATTTCCAAAGTCAAACTTCACTCACTCTACTGCTACAACAAAATAGGCTGAGACAAGTGGACCTTCACAAAGGGAGTATTTTGACTCTACCTTTTATTTGATCTTTCTCTCCATTTCCTTTTAGCATGACATCTTTCTAGGAGCTTTTTTTTTTTTTCCTACTGAACTTTAAGGCTCTGGTCTACCACTCTGACCAAGTGTCAAGGAGGTGCTGTTCAACTTCATAACGGGTTTGCAGTCCCGACAACATTACAGCTCGATCTTAGCACAGTATATGTAGCCTATATAAATACATACACTCACAGACAAGGAAATTTAGGAAGAAGGTGGGGCCTAGCACCTGCATCTGTATTGCTTCGCCTAAGGCGTTGCGTATTATCAGGCAAGCAAGCCTCTGAAAGATGCTAAGCAAGCTGAGGCAGTTTGACAGCTTCTGTAGCCTCATGTGCTCTTTTCAAGACACTATGCAAGCCATGTGATGGAAGAGGGACCTATGTCAGAGAAGACAGGCACATATGTACATCAGCTCCATCAACCTCATCCATCTGCCCCATCCCTGGAAACATTCCAGGCCAGGTTGGCCGGGGCTCTGAGCAACCTGATCTGGTTGGAGATGTCCCTGCTCCTGGCAGGGGGGTTGGACTGGGTGGGCTTTGAAGGTCCCTTCCCACCCAAACCCTTCTGTGATTCTGTGATTCTACCCTTTGTTCTCAGCAATGCTGGCCTCCACGGCTCTGAGGTGCAATATATGCACAGGCACCAGAAAACTGGTGGGCACATCTTCAGCCTGTGACACAAAGGCAAGGTCACAGAGGCACTGACATGAAGCTCTTGTTTGGTTGTACATCTATTAAAAGACATTAAAAAATAATTTCACTCGTCACATGGTATCATCCACCTGGGACAACCATTAGGCTCCAGCAGATGTCAGGTGGTTTTGACAGCTGGTGGATCACAACTCCTTCTGACTGAAGTTTGTCTTAGCGGTTCTTGTGGCTCCCCAGCAGCCACTGATAAAATATTGGCTGGGACAATGTGCAAGGAAGGATGCTAGTGCCCCACCACAAGTGCTGCTGTGGGCTGTGCCTGCTCACACACCCGCTCCCAGCCTGGGAATGAGAAGCACAGCACAGGAGCACAAGGGCCAATTGAATTGGCTGATTATTTAATTAGGGAGTGGATTAGAGGCTGTGCCATGTGATGCCTTAATCCTGCCAAGGGATGGGACTTCCTCCAGCCCAGGAGAGAGTAAAAGGGTGGTGTGGCCCTAACCTAAGGTTCTTTGCATCAGTTTGGCTTGAGGTGAGTACTATCATCTTGGAGGAAAGCGTGTGGGCTTCAGGTCAGCTGATTTCTTCCCCTGCACTTGCTTATGGGTTTGTTCCAGCAAAGGCAGTTCTTGTTTTGTTGCTAGAGCAAGGGGCAGCTGATGCCTTAGTGAAAGGGAATTCATCTCAGCCTTTAAAACCTGAAAAACAACCAGAGCTCAGAACAGACATCTCAGTCCAGCGATGAAGCCCCTAGATTCCTGGACAGAGCTCAGTGTTGAGGCTTGGGGGGTGAGGTGCTCTGGGCCTTGAGGATGGGACTTCTCCCTTGGGACCAGGGTGCTTGGCCGGCTGCAGACCAGGTGGTCTTTGAGCTCCCTTGGTGGCTGGTGTGGGGCAGTCCTGGCCTTGCATGGCCCCTGCTATGCTGAGGAGGGGGAGTCAGTGGCCAGATGGTGGGTGTGCTGGTGAGGGTGGGGAATCACGTTTTTGCCTTGAAAGCAGCATCTTCCTTCAGTACTGGAGGGACCTCTGGGGTCAGGACGGGTAATCTCCTTGTGTGTTGCCCTGAATATCTGCAGAGTCACAATGAACCCATCCTCCTTTTGTTATCTTTGGGTCCACTTCTAAACAAGCCTGCTGGAGCTAGAGAGAGGACACCCGTAATTGAGGTGACATCTAGGGACTTATTGATGCTCTACAGTGATAATTTCTCTGAAAGGCCATGCTATCTTTATTGTTTAAAGTAGCTTTATTTTTTTCACAATAAATTGAACCACAAGTTGTAGAGCAGATGTAGCAAGGAAAGGGAAGTGATGTCTGAATACAAGTACAAAAAAACCTCTTTGCACTCTTCCTCTCTGCTTTCACACATTGCTAAACTTCATACTTCTTGTAATATACTTTTTTTGTAATAAGCTGAAGAGAAGGAAAGATTTTTTTTCAGGATTATTGCAACAAGGGTTGGCTGCTGGACAAGACACACCAGTCATGTGTAGGATCCAAGCCCCTTAAAAGGACACAATTTCATACAACAGCGGTATCAATTTCTTATTTTACGTGGCTCTGAAACATGTACAGCACAAGACACAGCCTAGAGCTTAGAGGACGTTCTAACTTGCAAAAAAACCAAGCGAGGAATAATACTGGGGTCAGAGTCAAGCCATCATGGGATGCTCTGTACACGTGTGTATATGTAAACAGACAGGCAAGTCACTCACTTTGAGCGCAAAGCTTCTCAAACTTCATGGCTTTAGATTTCTGCGCCTGCAAACAAACACTAAGTAAAAGATCCAACACTTGGCACAGAAAGAATCCATGCTTTTACTCAGCTGATAAACAGTGTATCGTGCTATCTAATCAACAAAATCAATTAACCCTTCAAATACAAGTAAGGATTGATTTCTGCTTCCATTTCTATCAGGAGCAAAGTTTCTTCCAGGTTCAATAGAAGCAACATTGGGTCCTCAATCTTTAAATCCCGCCCAGGCTTCTTGTGTACTTTCTGGTGCTGGCATCAATGGCCAAGCTGGAGCTCTGAACCATCTGTGTCCTCTACCAACAGGAGCAGATGTAATAGCACCTTCCTCAGCGTGCAGGCTAGATAACGGTCTCTACCACCACACAAGATTCCTGAAGTAGTGATGGGGCAAGAATCATAGTACAGGACCTCTGATGGGGAAGAAATCTTGACCGAGAGTTCCGTTTTTGGGGCTGGTCTCTGCCTTTCTATTCCAGAACCCCGGTGCCGTTAGGGTGAGAGGTGTGATGTTGGGGAGATGAGGGAGGATTTTCTCTAAGTGACATCTGAGATTCTGTGTACGGAAATGAACGTTAGAGAAGGAGGTGAAATCGCATGGTTTTTCTATGGCTACTACTGTTACTGCTTGCTTTTCTTGTAGCCTGCAGTGCATACAAGGAAAGGCTGGCAGTGAGAATCACAGGGATGAGAGGAAAAGGAGACAGGGAGCATTTAACGTTCCAAGCCTCCTCCCCACCTCCAAGTTAATTCAGTGTGGGCTTTCCTCCATCAAAGTTCCTACCCCACAATATATTGTAATTTATGGGTGTTGGAGGCACACAATGCTGAGCTAATGTGGTTTTGTACTTAAGTAAATATGTTTTCAGAGTTACTAATGCGTGACAGAAAGCGCTGGGTCGAGGTCTCTCTTGAATTAAGAGAAGAAAGAAAACCAGCTATATAAAAGGAGCAACCCATCTCGCCCAGTAATGTATCAGAAAGTCTGCAAATCGGTATCTCAGTCTTTGATAAGGAACTATTTGGTGGAATTATGGGGCTGGAGTTATCCCATTATCCCATTACACATGGGCTCTTCCGGCCAGCACGCAGCTTCCGCCTTTGGAATTTTTATCCTGTAGTCATACTCCATCCCAGGTCTTCGGACTGTAAGACACAAACATCCTCGATGAGTTTTAAATGAGGAAAAAGCACATCAAAAAGTTTACCCCAGTTGACCATGAAAAAGAAACACCGACCTGCGCTGTCATGAATAGGATGTAAATTAAATACTACTCATTTTTCTCTCCAGTGGAATCTCAGTATTTTTAAGATCTGACTATGCAACTGAGTAATACATCCTTAAACTGAGAAGACAAGTAATTTCTCATTTTAAAAGATCTTTCAAATAAGATTTCTTTGGAGATCTGGGGAGTTTATCTGCTTACATGGCAATACAGATGCAAAGTCCAAGCCCTTATCGCTGGTGGTGCTTTGCTACCATTCCCTTAAAACGAGATAGTGAGCCAGAATCATGATTTTGTTTGATGTATTTTTAATGCATGTTCTAAAGGATCTCGTCTGATAAACCATCATGAGAAACGGACCTTCCATAGCATTTCCTAATACAGCAGATGGTTTTGATCTAGAAAGTAAACCACAATAAGAAAACCACGTGTTAACAGCGTGGGAACACCAAGAAGAGAGACCTTTCTTACTGTGTTTTGAACACGATGAGATTTCTAGATCGTTTTGCACCGCTGACGTCTCTTTCATCAGTGAGATAGATCCCAGAGCCTGGTCAGGATAACAAAAGCAACTCAAACCAGGAAAATTAGAAAATGCAGGTGAGGGGGTGGGGAACCGAGATAAGCTGGTAAGCTTTACAGATATTTCATAGATTTCTGTCACAATGCAGAGGTTTGAGACTGAAGTGGGTGTGTATCCCACAAATCTCAGCGTAGAAACCCAAGTGGTAGGAGCTCTGCTTCCACAGAGTTACGACAAATTCTGGATTACATTAATGATCCAGATATCCAGATGCAGACAGCCAGTACCCACAAGACATAAACTCAGCACCGCTCTCTTGGCCTTGAGTAATGCTGTGATCTTGCCAGCACTCCCTTCTTCAAGTATCTTCATTGGTGCCAACAGAACTACTCAAGTGAGAGTTTTCTGCAGGAAGGAGGACTCTCTACAAAAAAAAATTAAATACCTGGGAGGGCAGGAGATGACAGAATGCTCTGTGGCTGCTTGGGTGGCACGGAGAAGAGGAAAGGGGGACTGTAATCTGCTGGCTCATGCCACAAAAGCCAGGCAGTGTGACATAGAAGCAGGAGACAGCAAGTTCAAAACAAGCCAAAGAGAGGCTCTGCCGTACCGCATCCCATCAAACGGTGAAACTCCTTGCTGCCAAAGGGGATGCTTGAGCTCTGCATGCATTCAAAAGCATTAGATTGTTTCAAATAGAAGTCCACCTAGTGCAAAAATAACATCAGTGGTTTAAGAAGCCCTTCAACCTCCAAATCACCAGGGAGAAGCAAAGAGTATTTTGGAGAACACTCACTGTACCCTCAATCTGATTTTATATTCTTCCCTAGGCACCCGCTGCTGCAGGCAGGAGAAACGGTCTTCACAGACCTACATGACTCGGTAGGCTTGTTTTTATATTTTCCGCTAAATCTAAGCGTGAAAACAGGTAACAGCTCAAAATTTGCTTAAAGCATTTCCCTGGGTCTCTGCTCCATTGATAGTCAGCTATGCAACTGGAGACAAGAGCAGTAAAACCTAAAATAGACGCATGCGAGCAAAAAAAAATGCAGAAAAAGCATTTCTTTTTATGTCTGTCTGCTAAGCTCAGTGGGCTTTCTTGGCTAAGTCTGAGCTAAATATTACTGAAAATAGCATAGTACTGTAGTTATTTCAAAGCACTGTCTGTATTTGTTCTGTACACTGGGTGGGCAGGAAGCTTCATTTCATAAATCACTTTCAACGAGACAGTAGGCTATAAAAAGGGAGGGTTTTTTTTTTCCTTTAGTGTTTTTAGTTCTGCAAGTTCTGAAGTGGCACAGCCTAAGTACTGGGAAAAGTTCAAAAAAATATGTTTCTCACTGCTCCACAGACCTCCTCTCGCACACAAGAGACCCGGGGAGACGCCGGGGGAGGCACCCCTGTACTTGTAGGTTGCCCAGGTCACATCGCTTAGACTAGACTGAAACAGTCCTCAGCAAAACTGCCACGGCATCTTCTCACTCCCAGCCCCGCGCAAAGCCCTCCGCAAGTGGTTTCCCAGAGCGCTGCCAGCCTAGGGACCTCATCTGGTGGAATAATCGCCCAGAAAAGAAAATGGGTTAGTACCAGGGGAGTCTCTTGGCACATTTTTGGGTACAGTTGGGCAGGGATGTGCTGCAGGATGGAACGCCAGGAGGAAAGGAGAAGGAGTAAGCAGGTAGAACAACTTCCTTAAATCCAGTGATTCTGCGTAGAAGACACTTGTTAAAACTTTGTTAGATTGAGCTTTACACTCAAAAAGGAGCCAGCTGCAGATTAGGTTGTTCCCTGTGGCAGATATCTTGAACAACGGGACAGGGGAGAGAGAGATACGCAAGGTCATCTGCCCTCAGCACAGAAGGAGCTGCTGTCTGGTTCACCTCACCAAATCACAACTTTTCCCACTCACATTATTAAAAAAAATCCATTCTGCACACCAGTACCTAAAACGTTCCCTGCAATTTTGGCACTGGCTGGACCTCGGCTTCTAAAATACTGCAGAGGGGTAAGTGTCAGCGGGTGAGTGGTTTTTATCTGGGTTGGTCCTTTCTCCCCAGTGTCAGCGAAACTTGCAGAAAAAGAATTTAGGAAGCATGGGGAGTTCACATCTGACAAATGACTGAATACATACACAGAGTGTTACGATACTAATCATAAACGAGAAGGAAAACTAATTAAAATTTGTATCTAAGGCTAAAATTTGTATCCAATTTACTCTGTGAATTGCACGCAGGATTGCCTTTTAAAACCAGTGCAAGGTTGAAAGGTTTGTTTTAATCCAACTATCAATTTTTAGCAGAGTTTTAGATGGGAATTTTGGAACTAGTAAACCAGACAATCCAAAATATCATCTGTGGGAAAACACCTCGCGCTTGGGAACACGGAATTTGCAGGCAGCCATTTGTGTATATAATTTTGTGGACATCAGAACAGAAGCAGTAGGCAAACATTTAACCTAAATTCTTCTGTGCTAAAGCAAGTGTGCATCCTGCTGTTGTCAGCTGAGACTCCTCCAGCATGTAAAATAACTTGCAGAGAGATTATGATGGACTTCACAGCAGATTATGGCCCTTCAAACTTAGATCAGTGCTCCATATTATACACCAGAGGAGTAATTCTTAAAAAAAAAAACACCACCAAGGAATATTAGCAACTCCAAAGCTTTTCCTAGCGGATGCTGGTATTCCCTGACCCGAGCTGGTATTTCAGTGGTTCTCCGCTGCGGTTCAGATTTCACTCTGTTGCATTAATCGATATCGCCTTAAAAGAGAACATCAAATGCTGGGAAGGCGCCTTTTATAGGCGGATTAAATCTTTTAATTTTCCACGGTAATTATTAAGATGAATCATTAAACTAAGGCTGCCGGCTGTGCTCTGTTAGGGTGCAGTCTCCCATGTTCAACTTTCTCCCGCTGCTTTTAGCCAAGTTTGTCACTGGATTTCCATTAATTTGCTGAGTGTTGAAGTTTGCTTTTAAATTCTCTTGCGATCACGCAAACCACACAATAAGGCTAAGCATTGCGATGTGATTTCCAGAAAATGAGCTATCTGGAAACCAGTTCTACTGGTGCTATACTGGTGACGTTCATCGTGGCTCATTTTGTATCGCTTTGATCAGAAAGAAAATAAAATCTTTGAAAATTAAAGCCAGAAAAAGTTCGCCCCAAACCAAGACTCCAAAATTTAAACGTATTGGTTGAAGCTGGGTGATAAATGGCAGAAGAACTCTGCCTTCCACAATGATGTAAACATTTCAAGAGTGTTGTTTCTATTCTAACGTATTTAAAGCTGGAATTTTCTCGCTCTACATGTTAGACAACATTTCAGCTCTTCTATCTTGTAGACACGGATTTCAGGCCCCAAAGGAATATATTTAAGGCTGTAGATAAATAATACTTTGCATAGTATGTATGCCATAATCTTGATGAGTGGGGTATACAGCTATTTTTTCACTATTCTCCCCAACATTCTAAAATAATGGATTTACAGTCTGAATTTCCACGCACCTGTAAAGTCAGATATTCACTGTACGCCACAAAGCTGTCACGTTCCAAGATGTGGACGTGCTGCCATGCGTTCTGTTTAAACTCAGCCTGGCCATAACCCTTCTTTTAAAACCACAGTTATCGCAGTTTGGAAAACCCGCATGTTTTATCTCTGACGTGTTACGTGAGACTTCATTAGCATTAGTGTGAACAGCACCAACCCTGCTGAAGACTTTTAAAACCGTACCAGTGAAAGATCAGCGTCCTGGTTTCAGCTGGGATGAAGATAATTTTGCAAGGCGTTTCTCAGATGTTCTCGAGCAGCAGCTTTTGCCAGCCAAATTACCTGCATTTAAAAAAATAAAAATAATAAGTCAAAGAGCTGATGCTAACAGAGCTGTGAATCCCCACCTGTCCCTGGCTCACCAGCAGCACCAGTAATACACATATTTTTAGTAAAAGAGCCTCTAGGCCAGGAAGCTGTTGAAAGCAACTAGAGTGTTCAGGTAAACAGAGAGAAACATGTGTCAGGGCTTAGTCCAGACACTTCTTGGAGATATTGATTGAGGCTGGAAGAGTGCAGACAGGTACAAACCAAGTAAGTGAGGAAACCAGGCAACTGGAAAGCAGGCCAAAGTCTTGCAAAGAACCAGTGTGTGAGGTGAAGCGGGGGACCCAAACTGAAGGATGCTGTGGGATCGCAGCGCAAGGTGCCAGGAGAGACCAGCTCTGAAGACTGAAGTGGGCAGCGTAGGAAATTTCACCTGGGAAATGTGATTTGAGTTCCTCAACAGGATAAAACCTCTGGCAGGGAAAGGTCAAGAGGATTACAGCTTCTCTCACGTGTTCTCTGCTGGGGAAGGCTGTAAGGAAGCCATCATCTTTTTTTATGAGGAACTATGAAACGATGCTACAGAAACAATTTAAGGACAGAAGTTCCTGGGATGTGGCTTCAGGAGAGACAGCACTTCTCCCACGCAGACTCCAAAAGAATTGTGTTTACAAGCTGGGCGCTGAGCTCCCCTCTGGCTTTGCAGGGTGGAAGACAGCGACCAATATGAACACACGGTAAGAGGAATGCAACTTGTTACGTATGCAGCATGTTTTAGGCCATGGTGATTAGATGAGGAAGATAGAAGGGTGACGTGGCTGGCTGGAGTGTCTTGGTCATCTTTAAATCTGTATCTTATAGCTCGATTTTCCAGTGCCTCAGAGCTTTTTGAACTGTCTTCCCATAGAAAGTGCTCAGGACCTAAGAAGGCAAGAGAAAGAGCCTCTTAAATCATACACATAATTAATTCTGCAAACGCAGGACTGGTCTATAAATCTGTACTTCTCAAGTCCATTGCCCGTTTCCCTTATTTTAGAGCCTGCCGAGCCTGCATCCTGCTCTGGATGCTTAGTTCCACATTTCACACATCTCAGGAAAACCTATGCACCCCAGAAAACTCCCATTTTCATTTCAACTCAGTTTAAATTAATGACTAGCTAGCTTTAATTTATAAAATAATACCTCTCTCCCTGAAAACATGACATCCTCCAGGCATCCCTAATGACCCACATCTTCCTAATGGGATGATCCAAGTTCAAGATACATATTTACTCATTAACACATGTCTCTGCTGAAAAGAAACTTACACTAAACAAGCTTTTCAAAACCACCTCCAGGACTTAGGGACTTCTAACTAACTTCCACGGGACTTGGGAGCCAAATCCTTCAGATAGCTTATCCATCTTATAAAGTGTTTACTCCTTTTTAAAATTTCTTTTTACTGAATGGAATGACCAACAAGCTTTGATGTGTTTCACAACTTATCTTGGTTGTGCTGATCACCTTCTGATGAGCTAAGGGATCATCATTTCTTTCTTCTGCGGTGTAGCAGCGGTGTTTTGTGTAGAGGTAAGTGCTCGTTAGGATGAGTAGATGATAACCTGCTTACATTTTCTTACAATACGAAATAACCCAGTAGCAACCTAGCTGTTGTATTTCCTGCAGTTTTGGAAAGAGTTAAAGCTAACTTTGAAGTTGCTGGTATTCCTAGAAGCTGCCGGTTCTGCTCTGGGCTACCACAGCTTATGAAAGGAGGATGACAGAGACCAGAGCAGAAAGGAAAAGAAAAGGACAGGGAGGTGATGGAGAGATGGAAGAGGCAACACATTCTGTAAACTGTTTCCTTCTGCGACTCGCTGGAAGGTATAATCAGTCATCTGCTGCTCGTTTTTTTTGCGTGCATGGTGTGTGTGTTTTTTTAACTTCCACTGCAGTCCCCAAAGACTGCCCTCCTGGTTTTACTTTTTTTGGTGGTGAACAGTGTATGTTTGTGTAAGGGGTGTCAGGGGACTGAAATTGTGATACCAACCAGCAATTTGGGTGTGTGGGTGAAAATTAACTGTTGTAGTTGGTTATTTTATGGGCCCAAAATATGGCTGTTAAAAACCCCAACATTCACCATATGAGCTTTCTGTATCCAGACCATAAAATGTCTGGGATACATAGACGGGATCCAAGGCGACTTCCTGCCATGAAATTGTGCTTCACTAATGATCACTCCAGCCTGTTTTCTAAACTTGGAGACCTCTTGTTTTCCCCAGAGGATATTATATTGTTTGTCTGTGGGGAAAAAAAAAAAAGTGTTTGTGTGCTACAATTATGAAGTTTATAGAACTTAAAAATTCACCTGAAATGTGACTATTACTTTACACACAGTTCAGCTTGGGTACAAAAAGAAAAAAAAAAACCTACATTTGAAAGCTGCCAGAAAGTACAAAGGTAAGGGATCATGAAAAAAGCTGGTTGTCTATCAAAAACTATATTTAAACTCATGCTGGAAGTTCTTTTCTAGATTGGGTTCTCTCTCCTCCCCCACCACTGCCCCCAATTATTTTTCTCAAGTGCAGCATTTCCTAGCATCCCCAAACATCACTTTTCTAATCACATTTGTAGATATAATATATACTTTTTTTTTTTTTATATTAGGACAGGTTTTGGTACTGCTTTGAATTGTTCAATAAGAGAGGCTTCTGAAACTGTATCTCTATTGTCTGACGCCTTGCAACACAAAGATCTCCGTTCAGAGCATCATTCTATATAAAAAAAGACTTAATTAAAAAACAAAAATTAAACTAAGATGTGATGGAAAGAATGTGCACTTATGAAGTTCACTGAGAAAGGGATTTTTCTTTTCCACCATCACCATGGTTAGGACTAGTTTCTCTGAGCTGCCTTTGAAGAAGAGAGTAATTTTTAGGTGCATATGCCTGTGGAAGGCTAAAAAAGACGGATTTGAAAGAGGACAGATTCACCTCATCATCAGGGAAACACACAGGTACCTCAAAGATCTCATGACCAGTGTTTTAGATGCTACCTACAAGGTAACCAATCTTTTCAGACTTTTGATTAACCAGAATTATTTTCTAGAAGGAGAAGCAAATATAACTTGTACTTGGGCTTCAGCTCAGTGAAGGTTTTGAGGATTAACGCTGGGATTTTTTTGATTTCTTTTGAAAGGCAGTGTTGGGCATGTGAAAATTTTATTCTTCACATAGAACATTCCAATGAGAGGAAATAACATAGGAACATCAAGCACACTAGTAAAATCTTATTTTCTTTCCCTTCTAATTATAACTAGCATAATATTTATTTTCAATAGTCTTCTGTAGATCACTGTTTTTAGCAACTTTCTGTCAGTATCATCAGCAACCTTTGTATCCTCTGTATTGGGAAATGCTTAAAAAAACCCCAAGCTGATGATTTCTGATAGATTGATGTTGGTATTTATTGAATAATAAAGTAGGTGCATGAATGATGAAGAGTTGTTCTTTCTATTTCTAGCGGGAGCAAGTAGAATACTTTTAAAGAAGGATAAATGTAGCATAGTAAGTCTTCTGCAGTCTTTTAAATTGTCAACTTTCCAGATTTTTTAAATATTTTTTTTTCTACTGAAATCTATGAAATAAGAATCCTGATTTTGAGAGGGTAAGAACGCTTCACCATTGCAATATTATGTCTCTGATTGTTTGAAATAGCTAAAACAACTCTTTCATCACACAGATTTCAAGGGAATGACAAAATGACTGTTTAACTTGCTTGTTTAAAAAAAAAAAAGTTTTTGTGCCTCTGAAGAGGATTTAAGTTAAAATTAATTTGAGAATATTGACTTTGCTGTTCTAATGTTTGATTTGCCATTTTCTGTTTTCTTCTTCCTCTTGCTGTTTTTCATTGGTGTGCTCAGATCGCTCTTTGCCAGAAGTTAAGATCCTCCACAATTGTCTCATCCCATCTTCGTGCTGTAGAAATGTTTACTTTGCCAGTCTCTCTCTAAGCAGGTAATAGTAACAGTTTGTTATTTAGTGGGAGGTGAACTCTGTTTCATAACAAATAACTTTGTAAGCAAAAAAAAAAGTGAAGAGAAAGTAGACATTTAAACTGCAATGGTATTCAGTGCAAGCGAAGTGAATTAAAAAAGAAAAGTCAGTAGTTTTTTCTTGTCCCTGGATGTCTTGTATGATTTGAATGCAAAGATAATATTTGGTTACCTTGAGTTGTGATATTTGTATATCCAGTATAAAATGGATATATGTTCCTAAATGTTCCTAAAATTATGGAAGAGTCATCGATGATTACTCTGCACCTTGCCTGTGAATCTTTGGGAAGCGCAAACATTGCTGAGAGCCGGAAGGACCCCCAAATTCCTGGTTTAGTCCTTCCTTTGAGTGAACTAACATCCAGGGAGAATGGATGCTGAAGAAAGCATGATGAGCAGGGTGAAAGGCTGCAATACTTTGAGATTCTCAAAGGCATTCTTCTAAGAGATTTTCAACTGGGTAAATTGCTGTTCTTCCAGGTACTTCATGAGTGCTGTGATAGCGTACGACAGCAAGAGCTGAACTGCCTTGCTCGGTCCCTTTATGCAAGTTCTGCTTGCCTGTCATAGATTTCTTTACACGATTTATGGGCTAGTCTAATAACCACCGGCTCTTGGAATAACATCCTCAGCAGTGGAATTCCTCTGTTTATATAAGAAATAAGGGATTATTTCTAGGAGAGACAGAAATAAAAACGTCCTAACAAAAATATATCAGTGACTCAGATACGTCTTCTTGGCACAGTTAAATTATGATCTTTGTTCAAGCAACCCGTAACGATACAGGTAAATACTTATTGAATTTTTTTTCCGTTTATTCTACTTGCTCAATTTTATCCTATCCTTGCAAAGTAGTGTGCTAAACATGAGGTCCTACATTCACAAATTCACATGCACAGTTTTTGTCGGTTGAAAGGCTGGAGTGTAGTATAGAGAGGATGATGATGTGTAGCAAACTCTCATGAATTTCAGATTTTCTGAGTTGCGAAACCCAGCGCCACTGAATTTCGCTGACATAGCATAGCATAGTCTATTCTCCGTTGGAACAGACTGTGGAAAAATTAACCAAACTAGAACAATATAGGAACAAACTGTAGCTGTTCCCAGAGGAACTGGATAAGCTGCAGATCTTTTCCTCTCTGGTGACTACTGTCTCATTGGCCAATCTCTGAGTATTAGTAAAAGAAAGTTTAATAGTCTTATTCTTTTTGCTTTTCTCCTTTTTTTTTTTTTTTTTTTTCCTGAAAGCAGCTTTAAAAACCCAGGGAGAAGAGCAGAAAAACATGTCTTCAAGGTGTAGTATCTGTAAACATTGCTTTTTATTCCGTATAATTTTCTAGGAGCCAAGTTCAGCCAAAGAGTACTCTTCCTTCCTGTAAAGGGAGTATTTGCTTTCTGGATGGCTTAAATGGCACATTTTAAAACTATTTATATATAAATAAATAGGGATAATTTGCTTGACATAGTGGTGCATTCCAGCCCTGCTCAGGACCAAGGTACGTGGTGAAATCAGAAACTGTGAGACTATTTAGAGGACAGATGTACCAATTTAATAAAGTGGAATCCTTCAAAAGAAGGACCTTTTTTTTTTTTTGTCTTGATCCAAATATTATCTGATTTTATGCTTATATACCCATTTGCGTCCTTGTCTAATGCTCAGTAAAAGTGTCGTTGATTTGATCTGTGCCTTTAGTCACATTTCATAGAGTGTTTTCAACTTTATCCTGCAGAATGCCAGTCTTTCCTTTCAGCAGCTCGCACGTGTATATTCATTGAGCGGCTTTGGAAGAAACAAAGAGAAAAAGCACTTACTGCTCAATTTATAGCTTGTGGGAATGGGATACCAGTAAACTAAGCGATCAGCCGTGAATCTCCGCAGCAGATGTGAGTCTGTGCTAGCATACTTTGGGTTCTACAGTTCTCAGCTTTTTTTTGCCAATTGTGCTGATAACTATATAAGAATAAAAAGACCACTGACCAGCTCTTCTGTTTATCTGAATCCGATGAATGAAACAACATCAGACGAGATGGCTCTTGAACATTGACAGGCATGGGGCATTGACCACCTCTCCAGGAAGCCTGTTCCAGGGCTTGACCACCCTCTTGGCAAAGAAAAGCTTCCTAATGTCCAGTCTGAACCTCCTCTGGTGCAGTTTTGAACCATTCCCAGGCGCCCTGTCACTGGATTCCATGGAGAAGAGATCGGCACCTCCCTCTCCATGTCCCCTCCTCAGGAAGCTGTAGAGAGCAATGAGGTCACCTCCTAGCCTGCTTGTCTCCAAACCAGGCGCACTCAGAGTCCTTAGCCACTTCTCACAGGAGGTGCCTTCCAGCCCTGTCACCAGCTTGGTTCCCCTCCTCTGGATGCGTTCAAGGACCTTCCCATCCTTGTAAAATCGCGGGGCCCAGAGCTGTACACAGTACTCGCGGTGAGGCTGCACCGACGCTAAATACGGTGGGACAATCACCTCTCTCTGGTGACCAGCAACGGGACATCAGGAAATGGAATGAAGCTGCATCAGGGGAAGTTCAGATTGGTCATTACAAAAAGCTTTTTCATTGAGAGGGCGGTCAGTCACTGCAACAGACTCCCCAGGGAAGTGGTCACGGCACCAAGCCTGTCAGAGTCCAAGGAGCATCTGGGTGATGCTCTTAGCCACACGACTTAGTTTTAGGTAGTCCTGCATGGAGCAGGGAGTTGGACCCAATGATCCTTATGGATCCCTTCTAACTTGAATATTCTGTGATTCTACTTCAAGATAATACTGTTTTAAAGTTAGCTATGGAGTAAAAACCATTATTTTGATATTTTATTTTTTTTTTTACGTGCACATTCAAAAAGGAACAAAATCTTACAAAATCTATCTGCAATGCACAATTGTCAAAGTTGTTAATGATTTTGAATGCATGACTAGGTGTAGTAACCTGCATATTTTTAATTTATTTATTACTGAACCTTCCAGTTTTGTTAGTCAGATGGACAATCCTCAGACATTCAGCTGTGAAGCTCAGTACCTGTCTTCATGACAGGTACGCAAGCAAATACTAATATCTCGTCAAGTGTTGCTGGTCAAGTGAGCATTCACAGCTTCAGAGAAGAACTGTACAGAGGCATTAGGATATTTCCTGGTCAATTTTGCAGGCTTTTTTCTCATTTCTAGTTAAAGTATAACAAAAGAAACACTTCTCTGCAACATTTGGAACACTCCGTAGAACTGTAGCCTTTATTCACCTTGAGCTATTGTGTTTAATGGTTATTTTTACAAAATTTAGGGAGGTTTGTCCAGTAGATACTTATCCTCTCATTTGAATTAGAAAGCATTCTTAAGAATTTGTGTTGATGTACGTCAATCGGGATGTTTATTTCTCATTGACAGTACTTTTTCACTGGTGGGAAACCTGATCAAAGTTAACTTTCCAACCTTTTGCACATGGAGCACAGAATAAGCCACAGCTGAAAAGATCACATTGCTCATTTACTTAGTGATGTAAATGTAAGACTACTGTGGTTATCAGTAATGTTTTATTACAAAGATTAACATTATTCATACTTGTATAAATAAAGATTGTTTATATCAAGTGATTTTGCCTTTCTGAGAATTCAGCAATACCTCTGACTACATTTTAAAAACCCACAGGTTTTGTGTTCTTTCATGCAGATCTCCTTTCATGTCTTGACTAAATGTAGTTTTTTACATGCTTGGCAGCAAATGTTGAATGGATACGTGTGCTGTACGTCAATCCTTTCAGCATGTGTGTTAATATTTCTGTGCGCGTGTGTGACTAACGGCATATTACCAATTACCATTGCGGGTAAAAGAGACTCAACCTGGCAAAACTCAATTTATTGCCAATTAAAATAGATTTGGGTGGTGAGAAACAGAGACTAACTTTTAAAATACCCTTAGCTTTCATCCCTGCTGCTTTTGCCAGCTCAGCTTCACTCCTTGACTCCTCACTCCGCTACCCGACTACCAGCTGGTTTGAGAGGGAGGTTTATGGTCAGTACAATGCAGTTGTACCTTGAGAAAACGGAGCAAGAAAGAATGGAGGCAGGACCTAAGTGCTTCCTGGCCTTGGCAACCACGTGCTAAACTTGCTTGGAATCCAGTACAAAGGAATTATACTGTTCATTAGTAAAAACGTATACATCCACGCCTTATGTGCATAAGGTATTTGAAATGTCTCTTATTAGTCTAGTTTCTGTCCCTTTCAGAACCTGGTTTCATCCTCAGGCAGAAAAGGTCCTTTTTTTTTAATGCTTTAAAGCCTTGCAAAATGCAGAAAGTTCTTTTTGCCCAGTCCTGTTCTTACCTACAGTTGGTAATTAATTCTGCAGGTTTGTACTGGCCATTGGGAAGAAACTTGGGGCTTTTTTGGTGTGTGAAAGTTATCTTCAAGTCTTAAAATTCATGTACTGTGATTTCCCTAACATGCAATACTACAAATATATTTTCATAATAAGCCGAAGACATCTGATATATAAATATATATATATAAGACAATCTAATGCAATATGAATGGATGTTGTATAGTGTCATAGTTCAGCCCCGATCGGGACCAGACTACGCAGTCTCTCTCCCACTCCCCCCACCCTCCGAGAAAATAGGGAGAGAATTGGTAAACAAAAAACAAACAAAAACAAATAAACAAACAAAAAACCCCCACATGGGTTGAGATAGAACAAAAAGTAAATTTAACAGCAATGACAGAAAAAAAGAAAACAGTGATGGAATACAAATACAGTACAATGCCTTACAACAGATCTCCACACCTAGTTTCTTCCAAGTAGCAGGAGGCTCCCTTCAGCAGCCTCTTCACTTATACACTGAGCATGATGTCAGATGGGATGGAATAGCCCTTTGGCTCATTTGGATAAATTAATCCCAGCTGTTAGCTAATTAGTTAATTATCCCAGCCATAGGGGCTACCAGCTTCAGTTCTCCACCCAGCTCAGGTGAATATTAACTCTGTCCTAGCCAGAACCAGGACATACAGGTATAGATATACTATAATTTATACTAATATAAAAAAGTATTTATGGAACAAATGTTTTATGAACTTGACTGAAAATAATGAATTTAAAACATGCAAGAACATGCTTAAATATTTCTGTCTTCTAGTTACATTTATTCATTGAACTTACAAAAAATATCCGCCTCTGAAATAAGCCTATGAAAGCTTTTTCAGGATGTCTTTAGTATCTCTGTGGCTGATAGCTGGAGAAGACAGGGAAAAAATAAACTGTTCCAGTTTTGTTAAGGTGCCATGGATTTCAAGCAGCTAAAAGCTGAAAGAGAGCTTCTAGTCTTGTGTGAAGCTGGCACATAGCCCAAGGGATGAGAAATTGATCCAAGAAGGATGTGAGCACTAAAGGACCGGTAAGTAAATCTGGAAAAGCGTGGGAAGCAAGTTTGTGGGACTCAGAAGAATATCAGGGAGACTCTTTTTGAGTCATTTTGAATCTTTTGTGAATTGTATGAACTGTGTCTTGGACATAATGTCAAAACAACTGGATGAGAAATCGTATCACACCAAGAGGCAGGAGGAACCGACACCCCCAAAAAATCTGGGAAAGGAGGAACCATATGTGGGGTGATTGCAACAGATTGGAATGCTCAAACTTAACTGTCACAGGGGCTGCAAAAGGAGTGAAATCCAAGTACGAGGAGGATTGACTATAGGAAGCACAAGTGGCAGAGTCACAGCAAGGAACAAGGAAGAGTCACAGGATACGCTGGAATTGCTGAAAGGATACAAGCAGCAAAGACCTGAAGAGTCGAAAAGTCTGTTGGACCATTGCTGGTTGCGTGTGGGCATCCAGGAGTCCCTTAAGCAGCATAAACAGATGAAAAGAAGAGAATAATCCAGATGGGAAATTATAACCCGACTGTCTTCTAGGCGGGTGTTAACATATTTAGGGAAAGAAAAAACAAGAGAAAGAAACATTTCATTTGTCAGATTTCTCTTTCTCCAGTTTCCCTTTTGTATTTGAGTATGACTGGAATTGGTCTCCTATTAGGCAATTAAGCAGTGCTTCCTAAAGAACAGAGCACCAAGAAATGTCTGGCTTTCAACGAATAGTCATGAAAATGTTTTGGGGGCAGATTGAAAAAAAAAAAATAATTGAGATCCAAACAGTGGGCCAAAATAGTTACTAAGGCAGAGCTACAGTTCTTGGATGGATTTTAGAAAAGTAGACTTCAAAATGGACAGGGCATTTACCAGATTCCTGACAGAAATGAAGGGAACAATTGAATTAGCAGAAACATCGTAATTCAAAGTTTCCTTAATCCTGGGAGGGACGGTATTGACTTGCCTTTTCCCCTCTATCCCACACCACACGATCAAATCAAAGGTCACTGTCTGAAGTGGAAGATTGTTTTACATGCAGAAACGTTTTCTAATCTCTTTAATGTAGTTAGAAAAAAAAAATCTATTTTAAGCCAAATATAGTGTTCTGACATATATGTTATGCATCTGCTGATGCATCAGCAAAGCAGCTAAAGACTAAAAAAAAAAAAAAACAAAACAGCAAATTCAGGAAACAGCAAGATTCAGAAACGATCATATTAAATGGACTTTTGACTTTACTGTGCTACTGTCTGCTGTGTCCTGAGATATTCATAACTGCATTCTTCCTTAATCCTGAGAATTATGCATGCTACTTAGCACCCATCTTTATTTTCTCCCTATTTCAAGCATAGAAAACAAGGATTAATAACGGGTAGTTCAATGTTGAATTGTTCTCTATTGAAATATAGCTGTTGTAGACCGTTCCCTTCCCAAAGTAAAATGAATAATTTAGCTCCAAATAAAGGAAAGGTGTTTTATAAATAAATAGCACTGGCATGGAAGAAGAAGGATTAAGGAGCTAATGGTTCTTTCAGAATCAAGGTGTTAATATTTGGCTTGATGGAAAATTTTTCCACAGGCGTGAGACGATACTTTTATTCAAATTCATTTCATTACACATAACACCGGAGAGTGCAAATTTTTAAGAGAACCGGTGACGGTTGAACTCAGATTCCACAGAATGATTTTTTCCTGTGGTAAAATTCCCAGTGAACTTGAGAGGCACACTGAAGCTTGTACTGTGCAAATCCTTTTCTGTATTCTCTATGAGCTTTTCTTGCTTCTTTAGTGGATATAATGGATTAAAAAAAAAAAAAAAAGAAAAAAGAAAAAACTGCATATAAGTGGAAAAAGTAAAAACTTAAAGAAACTTAGATAGCAATTTTGAAAAAATGTAAAAATCCCATAAGCGGCCTGTCAGTATCAATATCCTTAGCTTTTCAGTTCTCATCTATGTTTCTCCGGCAAACGCCGCCGGTAGCTGTACCAATTCCTCCCCACCGGTTTATTGCCCCCTGCTGTCTCCAGATTTAGTAATTTGGGAGTCCCATTGACATTGCCTGTTCGGTGTTTGAACCACAGCGACAATCACATCATGGCCTATTAAGTGTCAATTCTTGCATTGCTTTCCCCTTGCTGAAGTTTTTGAGAATTAAGAAAGATGAAGAAACAGTAGTTCATCGGTTTTCCTCAGAACAATAGTCATGACTATAACTAGAAGCATTTTGCTACATTAAAATACACGGTGAAAAACATTTCTTCCCGATTGTTAGTTTTAAAGTAGATGGCTCTCTTTTCAAAAGAACTAGAATGCCGCAATCGATACGATACCAACTTAAAGAGAACAGCTTAAAAATAGAAATGGACTTGAGGATTAGTTTGTCAGCAGCTGTTGACAGAAAAAGCAGCCACCTTAGGGACATATATCTTAAGGTAGACGGGAAAATAGGGCATGTTAAGACAAAAATTAAAAACGGAAAAACGTCAGATGGGGATAAAAGAGATCTACGTGTAAAGTCACCAAAGACTTTTGATTTATAAAGTAATATTTGCATAGCGTGAGTGCCCAAAGAGAACAAGAAAATGCATGTTAGATTCCTGTGATGGAAGGATATCATTGCTGAGTTCTGCAATGCCATTAATTTATTCCTATTTCTCTATTCTTTGTGGAAATCTTCAATATCAAGGTCTGTTCCCCAAGATTACAGATATTACAGAATCAAAATCCATGCATTTCATCACGCATCAAAACTTGTTCTGTCTCTCAAGTCTTGCTTTCGGTATTTGATTCTGCTACAATGGAAGCGAGCTGCTCCTTTCTTAACTCCGGGGAGAACCACGTTTGGAGTACCGCACCACTTCATGCGTATCAGGGTATGGCAAGCCATTCCTGAACTGCTCGTGCTT
>WHYT01017369.1:30262-41216 GCA_009806455.1 Tetrax tetrax | reverse complement strand
TGTAGCAGAATGGAATACCGAAAGCAAGACTTGAGAGACAGAACAAGTCTTGATGCGTGATGAAATGCATGGATTTTGATTCTGTAATATCTGTAAAATCTACTTCTTGGGGAACAGACCTCGATATTGAAGATTTCCACAAAGAATAGAGAAATAGTAATAAATTAATGGCATTGCAGAACTCAGCAACGATATCCTTCCATCACAGGAATCTAACACGCGTTTTTCTCGTTCTCTTTGGGCACGCATTAAGTAAGCTCTTCCAGTCTTATATGCCTTTATTTGGGGGCGTATTCAGGTGAGGTTTTACAAGCAGTTTCATGGACATTGAAAAGCACACACTTAGAAGAAGTTACTATGAACTACGCAATAAAATTTCAGAGACAGCCAGGCATTTTTTTTTTCATTTTTGTTTTGGAAAAGGGGGAAGATAAAAAGGTGGGGTCTGTAAAGCCATTCTGCACAGCTTGAGGAACAAATTAGACATCTACATAAAATGGTGCCAAAAGTTGTGAAAATTCTGAAAGCCTTTGGAAAGCATGAGGAAGTGCAGAATAGTCAAAATACCAGAGTCACGTCCTTCCCCGTGGTCCTGCTGCTAAACCCCGTCACTTGATTTCATCATGTCATCACAAAGGAAATAGCCTCGGCAAGGAGAGGAAAATCTATTCCTTCAATGCAAATATTCACAAAATCCTCTGAATTTTAGGCAAATCTACAGACAATAGACACGTTGACGTAAGGCAGAATTCACACTTCACTTACTCTGAAGGCGAAGGAAAATTTGTGGTGATTCAAACAACTCAAAGTGTAATGTTACCTTATACCAGGCACAGGTTAAATTCCCTCAAGTGTAGATAAGTGTAACTTCACTGAATGTAAGTACCGGTCCACGCAAGTTCGAAATGATTTCTGAAAGACAAGCTTTTCTTTCCTTGGCTTCCTTTCTTTCCAATTCTTGACTTTTTTTCTTCTAATCTGTTTGGCCAGTTTGTACCACGACGGCACTTGTTGCCAGCCGACAGTTATTACTGAGCTGGTGTGGTGGTTTTGCTGAGTGAGGGGGTCCTAAGGTGGCAGCTTCTGTAGGAAACTGCTGGAAGTCGCTTTCCTTTGTTCAGTGGACTCGACCGGGCCTAGGGCGGACCCGCTGCTGGCCAAGGCCGAGCCGATTGGGAGGAGAATGTCCCGTGATAGCGCCTCTGTGATAACGTGTTTAAGAAGGGGAAAACAGGAAAAAAAAAGAGAGAAGAGAAGATGTGAGGAAGCTGAGCAAGGGCAGAGGCCCAGAGGGGGAGGCGCAGGCCTCCGGGGCCTTGCAGGCCTCACCCTCTGGCCTCTCGCCAGGCGGCCGACTGGGCCCAACTCAGCCCGGTCCGGCTGCAAGAGGTGGAGAGGAGAGAAGATGGGATGAATAAGGTGAAGAGATCCTGAGAGGCTTTTTGAGGCTTCTGCCAGCCCGTTGTGAAGAATGAGCTTGTCTTGTGACAGAAACAGCTGCAAACACCAAGGTCAGTGAAGAAGGAGGGGGAGGAGTAATGTGGCTCCTGGCCAAGATTCCCCTGCAGCCTGTGGGGACGACCATGGTGGAGCAGGTTGTCCCCCTGCAGCCCATGGAGGCCCACGGAGGGGCAGAGATCCACCTGGAGCTTGGAGCCCGTGAAAGACCCCGCACCGGGGGAGGTGGATGCCTGAATGCGGCTGTGGCCCGTGGAGGGCCCGCTGGGACAGCCGTTCTGGAGAGACTGCACTCCGTGGAAGAGATGACCCACGCCGGAGCAGTTTAATGAAGGACTGTGGCGTATGGGTGGGACCCCACACTGGAGCAGGGGAGGGATGTGAGGAGTTCTTCCCCTAACTGTGAAGCAGCGGCGTCAAACAATGCATGATGGACTGACCGCGACCCCCATTCCCTCTTCCCCCCTGTGCCGCTCGGGGGGGGAAGGTAGATAATGTTACGCTCGGGAAGTGGGAGGGGAGGAGGAGGTTATCTTGTTTCTCTGTCTCATTATCCTGCTAGTTGTAGTAATAAATGAATAGTTTTCCCCAAGTCGAGTCTGGTTTTGCCCGTGACGGTAAGGATTTCTCCCTGTCCTTATCTCAAACCTCGAGTCATTTTTTTAAATTATCTCTCCCTATTCTCTCGGAGGGTGGGGGGAGTGAGAGAGGGACTGCGTAGTCTGGTCTGGATCGGGGCTGAACTACGACAGCTGGTTTTCTGTACGTTGACACAACACACTCTACAATCAATTCCAAGCAAGTTTAGCATGTGGTTGCCAAGGCCAGGAAGCACTTAGGTCCTGCCTCCATTCTTTCTTGCTCCATTTTCTCAAGGTACAACTGCATTGTACTGACCATAAACCTCCCTCTCAAACCAGCTGGTAGTTGGGTAGCGGAGTGAGGAGTCAAGGAGTGAAGCTGTGCTGGCAAAAGCAGCAGGGATGAAAGCTAAGAGTATTTTAAAAGTTAGTCTCTGTTTCTCACCACCCAAATCTATTTTAATTGGCAATAAATTAAGTTTCACCAACTTGAGTCTCTTTTACCCGCAATGGTAATTGGTAATATGCCGTTAGTCACACACGCGCACAGAAATATTAACACACATGCTAAAAGGATTGACATACAGCACACGTATCCATTCAACATTTGCTGCCAAGCGTGTAAAAAACTACATTTAGTCAAGACATGAAAGACGATCTGCATGAAAGAACACAAAACCCGTGGTTTTTTAAACTGCAGTCAGAGGTATTGCTGAATTATGGTTCTCAGAAATGCAAAATCACTTGATATAGACAATCTTTATTTATACAAGTATGAACAATGTTAATCGTTGTAATAAAACATTACTGATAAGGACAGTAGTCTTACATTTACATCACTAAGTAAATGAGCAATGTGATCTTTTCAGCTGTGGCTTATTCTGTGCTCCATGTGCAAAAGGTTGGAAAGTTAACTTTGATCAGGTTTCTCACCAGTGAAAAAGTACTGTCAATGAGAAATAAACATCCCGATTGTTCAATGACGTACATCAACACAAATTCTTAAGAATGCTTTCTAATTCAAATGAGAGGATAAGTATCTACTGGACAAACCTCCCTAAATTTTGTAAAAATAATCATTAAACACAATAGCTTAAGGTGAATACAGGCTACAGTTCTACGGAGTGTTCCAAATGTTGCAGAGAAGTGTTTCTTTCATTATACTTTAACTAGAAATGAGAAAAAAAAAGCCTGCAAAATTTACCAGGAAATATCCTAATGCCTCTGTACAGCTCTTCTCTGAAGCTGTGAATGCTCACTTGACCAGCAACACTTGACGAGATATTAGTATTTGCTTGAGTACCTGTCATGAAGACAGGTACTGAGCTTCACAGCTGAATGTCTGAGGATTGTCCATCTAACAAAACTGGAAGGTTCAGTAATAAATAAATTAAAAATATGCAGGTTACTACACCTAGTCATGCATTCAAAATCATTAACAACTTTGACAATTGTGCATTGCAGATAGATTTTGTAAGATTTTGTTCCTTTTTGAATGTGCACGTAAAAAAAAAAAAAAATCAAAATAATGGTTTTTACTCCGTAGCTAACTTTAAAATGGTATTATCTTGAAGTAGAATCACAGAATATTCAAGTTAGAAGGGATCCATAAGGATCATTGGGTCCAATTCCCTGCTCCGCGCAGGACTACTTAAAACTAAGTCGTGTGGCTAAGAGCATCACCCAGATGCTCCTTGGACTCTGACAGGCTTGGTGCCGTGACCACTTCCCTGGGGAGTCTGTTGCAGTGACTGACCGCCCTCTCAATGAAAAAGCTTTTTGGAATGACCAATCTGAACTTCCCCCGATGCAGCTTCATTCCATTTCCTGATGTCCCGTTGCTGGTCACCAGAGAGAGGTGATTGTCCCACCGTATTTAGCGTCGGTGCAGCCTCACCCCGAGTACTGTGTGCAGCTCTGGGCCCCGCGATTTAACAAGGATGGGAAGGTCCTTGAACGCATCCAGAGGAGGGGAACCAAGCTGGTGACAGGGCTGGAAGGCACCTCCTGTGAGAAGTGGCTAAGGACTCTGAGTGCGCCTGGTTTGGAGACAAGCAGGCTAGGAGGTGACCTCATTGCTCTCTACAGCTTCCTGAGGAGGGGACATGGAGAGGGAGGTGCCGATCTCTTCTCCGTGGAATCCAGTGACAGGGCGCCTGGGAATGGTTCAAAACTGCACCAGAGGAGGTTCAGACTGGACATTAGGAAGCTTTTCTTTGCCAGGAGGGTGGTCAAACCCTGGAACAGGCTTCCTGGAGAGGTGGTCAATGCCCCATGCCTGTCAATGTTCAAGAGGCATTTCAACAACGCCCTTCGTACCATGCTTTAATTTTTGGTCAGCCCCTGAGGTGATCAGGCAGTTGGACTAGGTAGTCACTGTAGGTGTCTTGCAACTGACCTATTCTATTCCATTCCATTCTAATCCATTCCCTCTCATATATCAAATTTAAAAGGTCAAGGCCCTCTAAATAAAATATAATATCCTAAAAGCTTCAAGGCTTTCATCAGCAGGGCTTTTCTTTGTTCCTATAGAAGGTTGTTAAGCATTTCAGGGGCAGAGGATGCCATAGAAAATTGAGAAAAATCGGATTAAGAATCAAGGAAATAGCTGAATGAAATTACTTTAAAAGGATTCTAAGTGTTCTTCGGTAATGGATTATCTCACCTTTCCAGAAGTTTGGAAGTGATTGAAAAAAAAGGTCTTATTTGTAATAAACGCAATCTGAATTTTAATCTCGCTTAGGATACCACATCCATCTCAAGTCAAGAGGGGCAGAAGTACAAGACTCTCGCATTAAACCGTATTTTGAGGATGCATCTGCAACACTAAGAATTACTTTGTTTTCACCCTGCCACTAGTCAAAGTTACCTTGCCCAGTATAGAGCGATCCAGAATCTCATCTGATGTTGTTTCATTCATCGGATTCAGATAAACAGAAGAGCTGGCCAGTGGTCTTTTTATTCTTATATAGTTATCAGCACAATTGGCAAAATAAAGCTGAGAACTATAGAACCCAAAGTATGCTAGCACAGACTCACATCTACTGCGGAGATTCACGGCTGATCGCTTAGTTTACTGGTATCCCGTTCCCACAAGCTATAAATCGAGCAGTAAGTGCTTTTTCTCTTTGTTTCTTCCAAAGCCGCTCAATGAATATACACGTGCGAGCTGTAGAAAGGAAAGACTGGCATTCTGCAGGATAAAGTCAAAAACACTCTATGAAATGTGGCTAAAGGCACAGACCAAATCAACGACACTTTTACTGAGCATTTGACAAGGACTCAAATGGGTATATAAGCATAAAATCAGATAATATTTGGATCAAGACAAAAAAAAAAGGTCCTTCTTTTGAAAGATTCCACTTTATTAAATTGGTACGTCTGTCCTCTAAATAGTCTCACAGTTTCTGATTTCACCACGTACCTTGGTCCTGAGCAGGGCTGGAATGCACCACTATGTCAAGCAAATTATCCCTATTTATTTATATATAAATAGTTTTAAATTATGCCATTTAAGCCATCCAGAAAGCAAATACTCCCTTTACAGGAAGGAAGAGTACTCTTTGGCTGAACTTGGCTCCTAGAAAATTATACGGAATAAAAAGCAATGTTTACAGATACTACACCTTGAAGACATGTTTTCCTGCTCTTCTCCCTGCATTTTTAAAACTGCTTTCAAAAAAAAAAAAAAAAAAAAAAAAAAGAAAAAAAAAAAAGAGAAAAGCAAAAAGAATAAGAGTATTAAGCATTTTTTTTCACTAATACTCAGAGATTGGCCAATGAGACAGTAGTCACCAGAGAGGAAAAGATCTGCAGCTTACCCAGTTCCTCTGGAAACAGCTATAATTTGTTCCTATGTTGTTCTAGTTTGGTTAATTTTTCCACAGTCTGTTCCAACCGAGAACAGACTATGTTATGCTATGTCGGCAAAATTCAGTGGTGCTGGGTTTCGTACTCAGAAAATCTGAAATTCATGAGAGTTTGCTACACATCATCATCCTCTCTATACTACACTCCATCCTTTCAACCGAAAAAAAACGTGCATGTGAATTTGTGAATGTAGGACCTCATGTTTATTCATTGTGCAGCACACCACTTTGCGAGGATAGGATAAAATTGAGCAAGTAGAAAAAACGAAAAAAAAAATAATCAATAAGTATTTACCTATATCGTTATGGGTTGCTTGAACAAAGATCATAATTTAACTGTGCCAAGAAGACATATCTGAGTCACTGATATATTTTTGTTAGGACTTTTTATTTCTGTCTCTCCTAGAAACAATCCCTTATTTCTTATATAAACAGAGGAATTCCAATGCTGAGGATGTTATTCCAAGAGCCAGTGGTTATTAGACTAGCCCATAAATCGTGTAAAGAAATCTATGACAGGCAAGCAGAACTTGCATAAAGGGACCGAGTAAGGCAGTTCAGCTCTTGCTGTCGTGCACAGTCACAGCACTCATGAAGTACCTGGAAGAACAGCAATTTACTCAGTTGAAAATCTCTTAGAAGAATGCCTTTGAGAATCTCAAAGTATTGCAGCCTTTCACCCTGCTCATCATGCTTTCTTCAGCATCCATTCCCCCTGGATGTTAGTTCACTCAAAGGAAGGACTAAACCAGGAATTTGGGGGTCCTTCTGGCTGTCAGCAATGTTTGCGCTTCCCAAAAATTCACAGGCAAGGTGCAGAGTAATCATCGATGACTCTTCCATAATTTTAGGAACGTTGAGTTTTATACTGGATATACAAATATCACAACTCAAGGTAACCAAATATTGTCTTTGCGTTCAAATCATACAAGACATGCAGGGCCAAGAAAAAATTATTGACTTTTTTTTTTTTAATTCACTGCACTTGCACTGAATACCATTGCAGTTTAAATGTCTACTTTCCCTTCACTTTTTTTTTTTGCTTACAAAGTTATTTGTTACGAAACAGAGTTCACCTCCCACTAAATAACAAACTGTTACTATTACCTGCTTAGAGAGAGACTGGCAAAGTAAACATTTCTGCAGCACGAAGATGGGATGAGACAATTGTGGAGGATCTTCTGGCAAAGAGCGATCTGCGCACACCAATGAAAAACAGCAAGAGGAAGAAGAAAACAGAAAATGGCAAATCAAATTCAAAAAATATGAGAACAGCAAAGTCAATATTCTCAAATTAATTTTAACTTAAATCCTCTTCAGAGGCACAAAAACTTTTTTTTTTAAACAAGCAAGTTAAACAGTCATTTTGTCATTCCCTTTGAAATCTGTGTGATAAAAGAGTTGTTTTAGCTATTTCAAAAAATCAGAGACGTAATATTGCAACGGTGAAGCGTTCTTACCCTCTCAAAATCAGGATTCTTATTCCATAGATTTCAGTAGGAAAAAAAATATTTAAGAAATCTGGAAAGTTGACAATTTAAAAGACTACAGAAGACTTACTATGCTACATTTATCCTTCTTTAAAAGTATTCTACTTGCTCCCGCTAGAAATAGAAAGAACAACTCTCCATCATTCATGCACCTACTTTATTAGTCAATAAATACCAACATCAATCTATCAGAAATCATCAGTTTGGGGTTTTTTTAAGCATTTCCCAATACAGAGGATACAAAGGTTGCTGATGATACTGACAGAAAGTTGCTAAAAACAGTGATCTACAGAAGACTATTGAAAACAAATATGATGCTAGTTATAATTAGAAGGGAAAGAAAATAAGATTTTACTAGTGTGCTTGATGTTTCCGTGTTGTTTCCTCTCATTGGAATGTTCTATGTGAAGAATAAAATTTCCACATATCTTGACTTCTGCAGGTACATTCTCAGATATTTACGTATACAGACTTGACGATAATCTCAGATGTTTACTACTTTATTTGCAGAACAAAATATTGGAAGACTCAGTTTCAACATGCTGAATACTTAACTCTGAGGTATTAATTTCTGTCATAAAAATTATGTCTTGAAGTAAATACATTTAGTAGAGTTGAAGAAATATTCTTTTCTAAATATATTTTTATTTTGATGATTTCGTCCAAGTCAATTTCATTCAACGACAGAAGAACATCTGAAAACACCTCTGTGCTCAACACTTTCACTGAAGTTCAAGCGGGTTACACAGCAGTACTGCTCCCCGTAACACACTTGGAACGGAATCTCAGAATGACAGAAGTTGCCATCAACCAAACGGGTGGATGCTACAATCCTAAAAAGAGTGGTTTGGCCAAGGTAACGGCTCCAAGCAACGAGAAAACGAATAATGGAACAGCTGAGACTCAGAGTTGTGTAGCGGTTCCTATCCCAGGTGGAGCAGTGCAAACGTAAAGGACGGTACAGAAGTGACGGTGATTGTTTTTTATTTAACCTTTCTGATTATGAGGCAGTCTAACCCGTTCTGCGCAAGGCATGAGTGGTGCAACTCCGCAAGAGCCAAAGACAACCTGATCTCTTCCTTTCCCCACCACCCTTTTCCCCTTCCCTCCGCCTCCCTCTTCCTCTCTCTTGCCCTGCTCTTCCTCCCTTACCCAGGACCACACGCTTATTGCTTTATGAAAACGGAATGCCTGAGCAGCAGACTTTCTGTCATTTCGCTTTCAATGTTGGGTTAGTAGAGCGTGTACATTCACAGCTAGTGATTTAATGATTCTGTCGTATCCCTATGAAAACAAGAAAATGTACAAACATGAAGAGTAACAAAATAAAACTGGTACCAATTAATTTATCCCTTTCCAATTCTGTTACCTGCATTATTTAAAGGCTGCTTAGCCATTTGCTAACTTGCAAAAAGGCTAAGACTGACAATCGCGTCTATTTGGCCATGGTTATATACTCTAGGCCAAACTATTGGATTTTGATTATGCTCAATTTTCACTTTTCCCATTAACAGCTAGTTTTGATGTTAATTCTTTGTGCACACAAGTATATAATTTGCTTTAGGCTATAAAAGAGAAAGTACTCTTGAAAAAAGTAATTATTTCTGTGATTTGGAGGGGACGATTACTTTGTTACTATGTGCCCTCAACAGTAGCTTAGAAACATTTTTACAGTTCACAAAAATATCAGTTGAAAAGCTTACTACATTTGAGAATAAAAGCTTGATTCCGTGACATGAGATGTACGTAACAACGACAAAACATGAAAATGGCAAATAAAAGCTAGATTCTCTGGCTGTGGAAACTAATCGTTTCAAGGACACTAATAACTCTTACATCTAGCACTGTTTATTTTCATAGGTATTGCTTTTTCTATCTATCCAGTGTATCCTATAAAGATCAATAAATAAAATATGCAAAGCCAGCATTTTCTGTGCAATTTTGTAATGTTAACTCTTGTGTTAACTTTATTACTCTTTAGTCCATTGTTATTTGTATATGGATTTTTAATACGTTTAAAATTCTAGTAGCTCTTGTCTTACTACGTACAATGTATATCCATCTACCATTTTCTAGCCGAGAATGACTTATTTTCCTGATGTAGGGTTTGATGAAGTAACGCATCATTCACCTTTGATGTTTACCTTGCATTTGTTCTCAATCAGGTCTATGTCATGCGCTTTCCCAGAATTGGCTGCATAAAAATTCAGGGACTCTTAAGAGGCTTTCTTGTGATCTTATGTCATTCCATTTGAAGATGACAGGGATTTTCTTTAAAGGACACGTGCCTAAAGTTCCCACTGTTAAACCCTTACGTGATTGCATGTGAGCTTTCCTTGTTTATTTGTCTCAAAGTTCTGTTGGCTCCTGTCGTTTCGTAGAAAAATAGATCAAAACCACAAAGAAAGAAGAAATTCAGGCACAACAGAGGATGGTGCTGCTAAGAAGATGAGGAAGAGCTCACTGAACGTTCAGTCCAAGAGAAGATTTGATTCAAGCTGTCTTCACTTTGTCTAATCATCCCTGTCTTGCCTTTAAGAAAGATTACTCTCATTCTATCAGAAGTTCTACTGAAAGGTGCAGAAGCTGCAGGATACTACCAAAGACACGCTGCAGTGAATTATAAGTGCGTAGCTAAGGGGAGGTATAACAACATTGCTCCTTTGATTACAGCACCTGGAGACATGTCCTGTTGGAGAATGGCTCAGAGAGAAGGGCCATGGGACAGAGTCCAAGGAGCAATTGTTCGAGCAGAGCCACGTCTGAAGGCCTAGCCTTGACATAAGCCAAGGCAAAACAGTGTTAAGACGTGTCAGCAGAAATAACAAGGACACGGCAACCTTGAAGAAGGTCGTCAACAACTTTTGAGAAAGTGAGGACACAATAAGTACGGAACTTTCTAAGTTAGCTAACTGCAAGTAGGAGGACCATGCGAATGTAACCTTTAGAGCTTAAGCCAATCGCATAATGCCAAGTAGGCATAACTGTCTTTACTAAGCCAATCACATAACGCCAAGTATGCATAATTATCTTTACTAACCTTATAAATATGTGCACCCTGGACCAATAAAGGGAACTACACTTATAACTCATATGGGGCTGTTGTCGTATGTTCCCCCCGCCGCTCGCAAATGGCGCCCGAACAGGGACCGCACACAGGAGGCTGAGGAGGGAGCGGCGGAGGCGGAGGCAAGGGACCGGGAGCAGTGACCGGGAGGCAAGATTCGGGAATATATCTGAACCAGCAGATGTGAGGATTCCGAAGCCTGAACCTGAATTAGGGGGTTCGCCTGAAGGGCTGCTGGAAGGGCTGCTGGAAGGGCTGCAGGAAGGCACTTGAATTAGGGAGCGTCTTTTGTAAGTAAAAAGATTTTAGGGTTTAAGGTTTTGAAGGTTTTTTAAAGGTTTTGACGGTTTTTTAAAGGTTTTGAAGGTTTTTTTTGAAGGTTTTTTTTAAAGGTTTTGAAGGTTTTCTAAAGGTTTTGAAGGTTTTTTAAAAGGTTTTCAAGGTTTTTTAAAGGTTTTGAAGGTTTTTTAGACGTTTTGAAGGTTTTTT
>WHYT01017368.1:604125-653053 GCA_009806455.1 Tetrax tetrax | reverse complement strand
TGAATCCTTTCTCGGCGGGATAATTCTTTTTTTTTTTTTTTCTTTCTCCTTTCCCCTCGCCTTGTGACAAGACACCTCCTATTGAAGAAAGGCAGGCTCTCTCTCACCCGGAATATTTATTTTCCCTCGGACCGCGCCTTGCGGGGAAGGGTGGTCTGTGCCAGGTAGGGAGAAAAGATCTCCCCGGCGACCCCCGAGCGGGAGTTTTATGAGCCAGCCTTTCTTCTAAAGTGGCCCTTGTGAAAGGGAGGAAAAACTTAGCAGGCTTCCTCAACTTCTGTGCCGAATTATCTAGGAATCTTAATATAAATGTCACTTTGTGGCTTGGTATTTTTTTGTTTTGTTTTTATTAACAAAAAGAAACCGAGACTGTGAAGCCTTGGAGGGGCTGTATTTGTTTCTTTTAAACTAACAACAAATTATCTAATTAATATGTTTCAATTACAGCATGAAAAAGAGAGGCTTTGGACCGCCTGCAGTGGGTTTACAATAGCCCCAGAGCCCACTAGAAGAATTTACAATAACTTCACATCTGTTTCTTTATTTCCCACTTTTCGAGTCTAAAACTCCTCTCGAAATCACTTCAAACCGTGGCCCAAGTTATGAAATATGGTCTCTCTGCCAGGAAAAAAAAAAAAAAGGTGGAAAGAAAAAAGGACAAAACTTTGCAGATCGAGGCTTCATTTGCAAACTAGAAAGTGAAAGCCCCATTGAAGAGCATTAAACAAATATATTAGAATTCTGTCACTTTATGCAATTGAGTAGATCAAATAAAGGGTCCCAGGCCACTTCATTCACTCTCATTCACTTGAATAGAAAATGCAAAGAATAGCAAACCTAGACTGGGCCACCGATGTAGATTTAGCCCTTTTTTTCTAAGAGACAAAAAGGCTGAATTTTCACAAACACATTGCTGACTCGGGGACTAGGAAACCAGCACTGAAACCCCTTTGGAATTTAAATTCATTTTATCTTCCTCTCTCTTTCTGGGTCCGCTTGCGCTACAGGGCGAGCTGCGCTGGCACCCTCGCTTGGAAAAAAACACAATGCCGCGGAAAAAGAAAGGCTCCGGATTTACCAAGCCGAGCCAGGGCGCCGTTTAGAAGGTAACGTTTTATTTACAAAGGGAAAACGAGGGACCGCCCGCCCTTTGCCCGCGCTGCCCGAGAACCGCAGCCCCTTCACGGGACGCTCGGGCGCAGCGCTCCGCGGCCGAGGGCACTGCGCGCACGCGGAGGCTGCCGCACCCGCGGGCGGAGGAAGAGCGGCGGAGCCCCCCCTCACCCCACCCCGCGCCCTCCGTGCCGGGGCCCGCACAGTCCCCGCCCCGGCGACGCCCGCAGGCAAGGCCGGGCCCCGCGCACCGCACCGGGAGCCCCAGGCGCGCTGCTCCCGCCACCCCGCCTCCGCCGAGGCCTCGGCGCCGAGCACCCCCGCACCCAGGGAGTGCGTTCGTGCTATTTAGAAGGGCCTGGGTATTTATTAAGTAGCAACTAGAGTATTTTGCATTAATTAGAGCAGCTCCTCAGAGAGACGTTGCAGCCAAGACGTATCTTACAGCACGGGAAAACGCTCGGCGTGTCCGCGCTCCCCCAGCCAGCACAGACCACCCGCACGTACTGGGCCTGGTGGTAGCCGTTCACCCACCGGTGGGCATTTTTCCCAGTGCTGAGATCAAGGCACATCGAGGGGCCGCAGCTTCCATCCTCCTTGCTCTAATGGCTACTGGACACACAATAGATAAGTGAGGAGGGACTGAGCCCCAAACTGGGACTTGGTTCTCCACCTAGACATGCCCAGCTGCCCTGGCCGCAGCAGCACGAGGTGCCTTCTCACTTTAAAAACCGGGGGTTCGGGAACTCTTGCCGTGGAGGCTGTTCCCCTCAAGCAGGCCCACACGTTAAAACAGTCCGTGTTTTAACAGTCTAAGCTACTAATTAAAGGGCACTTTTATTCCTGCTATCAGCAGCGCGCTACCATGTAAACACGGAACAAATAAAAACTCAACCGAAATAGGCAGCAAGACACCAAAGTCTCTCTTTTGGAATGCCTGAACAGAAAAGCACACCATGTCATCCAGCTCCAGCCAAAAACCACTGCTTTAAAGTTAGGTCTATGTTAGGCCGGACAGGAAACTCCGTTGCAGGATATCAAGGTGGACGAAGCACTCATTTCGGAGCAGGGAAGACAACGCTCCGCCACCAGACACAGATGGCAACCATCCCGTCAAACAACCGCAAGCCCACCTCTTCCATGCCACAGACGTACATTTTTCTACCAACTTAGAGCAATACCACCATCTGATTCTCTCCCTTCTCTTCCCATATTTCCCTCCCGTGAAGTCATCCTGAGGCCTTTAAACAGCGTCACTGCCGCATCCCCTGGACACATCCCTCCCCTTGGGCTCATGGGGGACGGAGAGTTCCCCCAGCCTTTCACACTGGAGTGCTGGATCAGAGGGAAGATGGCTTGTATCCTCTCGCCTCTCCTGAGCTTTTCACAACGCAGCGCTGTTTAGACCAGTGATGAAACTGCTCACACACAGAGCAGAAGGATGGGATTAGGCCTGCACGGACCCAGAAGGAGACCACAAAGGCACAAATAGTTTGTGTTTCCTCTCAATTTGTGCTTGATGTACTTAAGCCCTTGCTGCAGATAATTTCATAATTAACCCTCATAATTTCCATGTTAAGGAAATTCTCTGGGGGATAGGGAAGAGGATTAAGAGAGGGTTGATCCCTGTGATGTGTAATTTGGCTCCAAATTGCTGTTTTGTTGATAGCTACGAGAACTCTAACAGAGCTAGAGTGGAATTCCAACAGATACAAAAGCAGACTTCTATGATTTCTACACCTGAATAAAGTTGTTAGTAGTCATGGTAATTTATTTGTTGAGCTGCAGCTTCCTCATCTTCCCCAGACTTGGAAGGGTCAGGTACATCCATGGGCTTGGAGAAGCAGACATACTGGACCACATCAAGCTGCTCCCCCTGCTAGCCACATTTGAACTAATTTTCAACCATTCATGATTTGCAAGACTGGCACCAGTATTTTCTCCTGGAAAATGTCAAGTACCGCGTACGTCAGAGGAAGACACACAACTCTATAACCAACAACTCCGTAGAGAGCGAAGAGCCTGTCCCCTCTTGCTTGCCTTACCGCTGCTGAGTTCTCCCGTCTGTCAGTCAGATAGTTCTCCGGTTACAGCGCGGCTCGCCCGCGCCGTGCTTGCAAACGCCCAGTGGGTGTGGGTTTCAGGGTAGAATTTTAATTGGATTAAAATCCACAGAAACATCCTAGTGAATTAGATAGAGCAACCATTTCACCATCAAAAATTTTACAGAGCGTTTGGACGGTTTTCTAAGTAGGGAAGTAATTTACCTTTCTCTCAGTTTGGGGTCACAATCAGCCAGTGGACAGAGTAGGTCGTACGCCATATATCCACAGGTGCCTTAACAGCACATGGTCATGGGCAACTCTGAAGACTTTGGAAAATATCTACATTCTTTCTCATTTTTCCCTCAACTGTTAGTCCAGTGTTTTCAGATCATAAGCCACAAATCTTTTTTTTCTCTCCAGCCACAAAAGAACTGGCCAAGGAAGGGCTTAACACAGAATATTGGCTCCAATGTTCCTCTCTGCCCGGAAAGTGGTAGGGTGGTTTGGGGTTTTTGTTTTGTTGTTTTTTGTTTTGGTTTTTTTTTTTTTTTTGAATGCTTGGATGAAGAAAGGACAGCTCAGAATCCATTTTTAGGATGGCTAGGGTACATTTTTAAAGTTGTGGACTAATCTGTCTGAACATTAACAAAATCACAGTCCTAATACTTTCGAGATAAAACTAGAAAGTTTTTTGAGAAATTCTCTCTTTTCTCTGCTTTGACTCCACCTTCTCAACGGTGAGGATTTTTTCAATTCCTTTTGCATCAAAGCCATGTTACGAGGTTTTCATCTCATTAGTAAGACCTCAAAAGGACACCTCCCTCCTTTTCCAACAACAAATTACACACTGGAGATTCTCCTGGATTCAGTTCTCCAGGATTGTTATGGAAAGCAATAGGCGCTGTAAGACTTTGGATAAAACCATCAGCTACCAGTACTGGATTTTCTTCTGAAAGTGGCACTAAAAGAGTTAGTGGATGAATTCCTGTGATGGAATTTCACTAATGACATCAAACCTGACAGTGTTAGGTCACATCTGCATCGTAGCAATGTTTGTTAGATATGATGTAACATGGTGAAGGATTTGTTAATTTTCCGTAGCATTTCTATACAGGCAAAATCCCAAGCAAGCAGTTACACTGGTATTGGAGCTGTTGATGTCTGCAAGGGGAGCTCCCACCATAAGCCACATCGCTCCAAGCCCATTTTGTTCGTATCATCTGTTTCAGTAGGAAGAGGCTTGCTGGCCCAGCTGTCGTGGAGGGCACACACAAAGACACTTTTTCCCCAGTTGCTGCCCTGGTGATGGTGCAGGCAGTTCAGCCACGGACACCAGCAGTCCCAGACAATCCAGAAAGGATGGAGCTAAACCAGAGCTACGGAACTCGCTATGTCAGGACAGCAAGTCCTGAGAGAAGCAGCAGCAGAACACGCAAGAGCTGCAGCTCCTGCTCTGCCCCCGTACAGCCAGCACTGGTTGGCACAATCCAGAGCATGGACACTGCCAGCTGGAACCAGACAGGGGTTGGCTGCTCTGGAAATTACCTTATCCCCTTCCTCAGCCGTTCAGAGAACTCAATAAGGGTCAATTAACAGTACACTCCACTGTCTACACATACATATTACAAATTCTATTAGTGTCTATATACAGGTACATATTATAAAACCCACTACTGTACAATGGTTTGGGACATGCCTTTTTAGGAATTTGGGGCAGGATTTTTTTTCTGCTATTTTTTTTTTCCTTTTCTTTTTTTTTTTTTTTCTCTCCAGTCAGAAGATACACAAAGATCTGTTGCCTTTTTATCAGCTTGGTATTACCCTGAAATGTTTTCATGAGCTCAAGATCAAGCTGTTTTGAAGTCATCGCACAGGAATCACCAGGGGCACCTACTGCATGTTCAGATGAATGCTTTCCCTTGGAAAATAAATCCAGTTCTGCCTGTAGTGCCCAAATTCTATCAAACTGGTCCACTTCCTCTATCTGCAATTCACGTGTCCGAGGTGCATATCAGAGAGCAATGTTTTCCTCCTAACTGGCCACAGGCATAAATTATAAAACAAAATTTTATACGCATTTTTAAAGTCAAATGAAGACTTGTCAGACCACAGACTCTGAGACATCACGTCGTGTAGCCACCCAGAACATTAGGCAAGAAGAAAACACATGAGACATCTAGCACCCTCCATCATTCATTAGCTCTCCCTTTGCAGTAAGGGCTTTTTATATATATATACATATATATACACACATATATACATATAAAAAATACATATGCGTTGCTTTTTCTTTTGTTCCAAATATTGGAATTCTCCTTTTCAGTTCCTACAGTTGAATAAAACAACTCCAAACTGTTTCTCTATGATCAAGCTCAGGGTGGTTTTTATTTTTTTTTTTTTTACTTTCTAAGTAAAGAGATACTGCTTAAAAGGACAGTTTGGGGGTCAAATGCCACTGCAAAGAAACTCAAAGGGATAAATTTGGGTCAGTAACAATGCGTTCCTCAGTTCTGAATGCAAGTCAGGGAGGTTATGGTTCTGTGAATGTGGATGTGGCACACTCGGCTAGGAGGTCAACAGCACGGAGTTAAGTACCATTTTCAGCATTGTCTTCTCCTTCAGCTTTTGAGGAGATAAAGCAGAAGCTGTCAGTATTCATCCACTTTAGCTCTGGAAATACCTATTAGGAAGGCTGGGAACTGATCTTGTAGAAAACCAGCAAGCATGGTTATACAAGCCTGGATCCTCGCAGTATCCTGATCAGGTGGAATTCCTCTTATCTCTCAGAACAGCAGTGGTAAAAGCCTTTCTCCCTGGAGCAGGGGGATGCAAATCCTGCCTGTCCACTCCTTCATGGCAGCAGCTGAGAGGAAAGCCTGAGCTGCCCCTTGCGCTGCAGACCTTGGAGCAGTGTTTCGGTAATTTGTTTTGTGTTAGCTCAGGTAATTCATGCACCAGAAAAGCCTGCGTTGTAGAGGCACAAGACTTCAGAGAGGCTAATTTATCTCACAGAAGCTCCAGAGCCTGGCCTGCTACATCATACACCGTACCCTTTCTCTGGTTGCAGCAGTAGATAGTAATCGTAAATCTGAAGAGAAAACTTCTTTCTTACAAATATTTATTAATTCTGCCTCTGAAGGAATTATGATTGACTCATATTGTCTGTATGGAGGAAAAACCCCTTAAATTATTGCTTTAACTATAATAAATGGACTGAACAGACACTAATCTCTTTAGCAACCTACTGAAATCTCCTGTGTGCTCCGAATTTCAACCCAGCAGAATTGGTCTCATTTTGGTCATGCAGAGCAAGACCAAACCACTTCAAACAGAAGTTCATATACAAAGTTCCTACACTGCTAAATTATGTATGCAAGTATCTATTAGGTGCACAGAAAGCATCATGCACATTAGGCTCAAGAAAAAGGGCATGAAAATGTGACCAATTTTGTCTTCTTTTCAAAATAAAATATCATTTCTCAGTCTCTGTGGACAATTCAAAACTCTAGGCAGTAAGGTGCCATCTATTTATCTGTTCCTTGGAAGTCAACAAGCAATGCAAAGTGGCATATACAACGAGGTAAAACAAATGACTCGGACTATTCTTGTACGTTTCTGTGTCAACTTTTACCTGCTGAACCTGCATACTTAACGCACAATCACTGGAAAACAAACAGCCAGACAAAGATCTGCCAAAACATCACTATTAAGTGTTTTCTCAACTAGGGCAGCATGCAGACCCTGACACAATGAAAACTTTAATCTGTTCTATCAGCCCTCTGCGTGACCTTGGCGGGAGCAGTGCGAGGGTTTCGTTCGGTAGGTTCTGTGAGGAGCTATTAGTGCCAGGACTCAGGGAGTGCTCCCGGACACAGAGGCTGCTCAAGATTGTACATCGCTGCTCTTTATGCTGTTATCCTTTCAGCCCGCAACACAATACATTGATCTCAGTGGGGATGGCTAACACAGAACGGTATTGAAAAGCAGATTGTGTGTAAGCACTGGAATAAGTTTACCTTATTCCCTACAGATAACGTCCTTTGTTCCCTAAACTATACCTGCCTGGCCAGCCCTCCCTCCCTATTTCCCCTGTGACAGCCTACCCAACAAGGGCAGATGAAATAGCGCGCTGCCTGCTGTCTCGCCCACTGACTGACTGGCTCGCTGCTGCCACGCTAAATGAACAGTGCTCCAGTTCAGACCGCCTTTCTCTCAAGAAGGGACTAGCTTGAACTTTTTTATCCAGCCAACATTTGAAGAAAATATTTAAGAAAACACTTTAAAAAGTAAGGAACTCAGTAGAAAGAGGACTTTTACTCCTCTCAAGTTTGACTGAAGCTGGCCAAAACATTTAATGCCCCTTGGGTTGACTGAGAGAAAACAAGCGGCACAAAATACAGTCTTGTAAGCCTCACTTCCTCAGCAAATCAGGATAAAACATTGCAAATTCAGTTAATACCACCAAAACCCAGTTAGTCACTAGGACTGTCTAAACAATATTCTTTACCCCCAGAATTACCTAAAAACCCAAGCAAGTACACGAGTCTCATCATTAAGCAATTCTGTTCAGCCTCTAAGCTCTTGCTCTGAACGGCCCAATTTTCAAATGTATTTTGTCTCCTTGTCCTAGTCTACGTCCTAACTGCTGTAAACTCCTTGTTTAATAACAGCAGATCAATAATGCATCTTACAAAGGGGAATTAGGATGGATTTCATTAACGCTCACAACTTGGCTATGTTCTCGCTCTACCATAAGTAAAATATTTTTTATGCCCTATCTTGGGCTTATGACACACTAAATTATTCTGTTCAAAGTCCCTGTCAACTTCCTATTATCATAGAATCATAATGGTTGGAAAAGACATCTGAGATCATCCAAGATCAAGTCCCATAATCAATCCAACACCACCATGCCTACTAAACCATGTCCTGAAGTGCCACATCTACACGTTATTTGAACACCTCCAGGGATGGGGACTCCACCACTTCCCGGGGAAGCCTGTTCCAGTGCCTGACCACTCTTTCAGTAAAGCAATTTTTCTTAATATCCACTCTAAACCTCCAGGCTTTTTCCTCTCATCCTATCACTTGTTACCTGGGAGAAGAGACCAACACCCGCCTCCCTACACCCTCCTTTTAGGCAGTTGTAGAGAGCGATAAGGTCTCCCCCTCAGCCTCTTCTTCTCCAAACTAAACAACCCCAGCTCCCTCAGATGCTCCTCAGACTTGTGCTCCAGACCCCTCACCAGCTTTGTTGCCCTTCTCTGGATGCACTTCAGCACCTCAACGTCCTCCTCGTGCTGAGTGGCCCAAACTGCACACAGCACTCGAGGTGCGGCCTCACCAGTGCCCAGTGCAGGGGCAATCACTGCCCTGCTCCTGCTGGCCACACTGTTCCTGATGCTAGCCAGGATGCTGTTGGCCTTCTTGGCCACCTGGGCACACTGCTGGCTCGTGTTCAGCCAGCTGTCAGCCAGCACCCCCAGGTCCTTTTCCACCGGCCAGCTTTCCAGCCACTCTTCCCCAAGCCTGCAGCATTGCATGGGATTGTTGTGACCCAAGTGCAGGACCCAGCACTTGGCCTTGTTAAACCTCATACAGTTCACCTTGGCCCACCGGTCCAGACTGTCTGAATCCCACTGCAGAGCCTTCCTGCCCTCAAATGGATCAACACTCCTGTCCAACTTGCTGTCATCTGCAAACTTACTGAGAGCGCACTCAATTCCCTCATCCAGATATTAATCAAGACTGGCCCTAAAATTGACCCCTGGGGAACACCACTTGTGACCAGCTGCCAACTGGATTTAACTCCACTCACCACAAGTCTCTGGGCTTGGGCACCCACTCAGTTTTTTACTCAGCGAAGAGCACACCTGTATAAGCCATGAGCCACCAGCTTCTCTTAGTTACTGGATCAAACATGCTAAAATGATGCCACAAATTATCTCCTCCCATTTGGAACACGTGTGCTTTCTTTGGGACTGGCCTATTTACAACAGCTATGATGTTCCATGGGCTTGGAAAGAACACAGGATTTCTCCCCTTCATGCTCTGAAAGCATGCAGGTTTTGGGTTTTTTTTTGGTTTTTTTTGTATGATTTTTTTTTTTTTTTTATTTAAACTTAATGTTCTCCAACATTTCCCACCACAGGCTTGCATCTATTTTTTCCTTTGATCTGAGTATAGACCAAGCCTTTCAGGATGTATCTGGTGACTAAAGAGCAGCTTCTATAGGAATTGCTTTTCTTGTGTTGATGGCAGCTCTATCAATACAAAGCTAACCTTCTGGATAGAAAGTTTCTATCTCCTCCTCCCCTTGTATTTTCTCTGCATGTTCACTTTTAGGACAAGCTCTGTAAACAAAATGGTTCCCCAAACAGACTCCAGTCTTGTCCTGTTCCTTGGCTACAGCTCTCTTGCAATCAAACTACTGCTGGACAGAGTCTCTCATCCCCAAAGCTGCCTTCATCCTACCCAACTCTTCATACCAAAAAAAGTTTATAAATAAGGACTCATATGACTGGTGTTCAAAGCAGACTGGCTATACCTGGGGAATCTGGACTTTGTGGTTACTTGTGTTTACTGATCTGCTGCCTCCCTTGACGACATGAATAATCAACAGCATGAAAAGGGAGAGCTGCAAAGGAAACAGGCTGCTTTAGGAGACAACAAAGAGAACCTGGAGCTAGAGAGGAAGGAAGGCAGGGTTACTACACCTCGTCAACAGAAGTCTGACTGCTCCACAGATAGTACAGCAGTCTATTATAGCAGCAAGAGGAGGGATCGGGTTATAAGAACTGTGTCAGTATCACACCGTGTTTGTGCTCTATCACTTCTAAACGTGCCTTAAAAAAAAGAACTGAGATATGTCACCAGAGGAGACTGTAATACAGTCACCATATTTTATTGCTGCAACAGTCAGCAAGTTATTGGTTATTGCTAGGATTACTTAAGAAAGATTCTAAGGTGAAAGCAGAGTGCAATGTCAGATTCGTAGAATTTTTTTTTTCTATAATCTTATAGAAGATTATTAAAAAATACATCAAAGAAATAAATCTGCTAGAAACAAACATGCACAAATACATGGAACAACTCATAACTCTTGGAGAAATAGTTTTGTCTCTCATATCGGCACATTTCCTATCCTATACTTAACCTTCCACACGCAAAGAATCCCCTCTCCTCCACACGTGAACGGGCATTTTCTCTTGGCTCCCAGTTATTATAGACATATCAGGTTGGGATATCTAATCTCTGGAAGACTCTGCTCTCTGCATCAACAGCCATTCAACTGATAGCATCATTTATTCATTATTTATTTATAGGACATTAAATTTGAGTTTGTGGCCTAAACACAAGTCTGTATATTTGTGAGAAGATATGCAACTATTCCACTCAGAAAGAGGAATTTCCTGCTTTTAAGGAACAATAAACATGAATTTATAGTTGCTGAGAGCACTCACATGGGGCGATAACAATTATTGCTCAGTACCTGCAGACAATTGGCCAAGAAATCAGATGACAAATGACAGGTTATGCGGTGTGTTGTGGCCACAGAAAATGCAGTCTGTTAAACGTTCCCAGTTAAAGGCCTGTCTCTTCAATCCCTTCTGTTTTACCAGGAAACCCCAGAATAAGTCCTAAGCAACAGCCAAACCAGTGGCTGTCACAGATACATTTCTGACACCACTGCTAACCTGGGTGTACAGATTTAGCCACATAAAACACATTGAACAACATCTTAATTCAAATAGTTTGAAAAGAAGCTGCAAAAGATTAAATTAGGCTGCAGAACTTGATGGATTTTTTTTGCAGAAAAATAGGGGAAATTCCTTCTAACTGTTCAATGTGAAAAAATAAATAAGAGTGAATCAAAACAAAAATGTTTGGAATTGATTCTAAAGTATCTAAAGACATGAAAGTCATTAATATTTATGACATCAAATATTAGTTATATTTGATGTCTAACAAAGACTTGTCTGTTTCATTGGAAATAGCTTTCTTATTTTGTCATGAATACAGAGGCAGCCTTATTAATAAAACAAAATACCATAAAGGAAAACAAGCAGAGAGTGAAGGTGCTGCTAGTTTTTTTTACGGGTTTGTATTCTGCTGTGTTATGTACTTATTTTTGATGGTTTTCCTCCTTAAATTATGAGCTTAGGGAAAGAAGAAAATAACTTGAGTCTGAAGTTTAAACTGCTTCTAAATAAGACAGACATGTTTGAAGCTGAATTCCCTTGTCTGAGGAAAAAAAAAAGCTACCACACAACACACTTGAGAATCGTAAATCAGTCCAGATACACAATCCCTGAAGCCACTGACTGGAGCGGCGCCCCGGCTGCGGCCGCAGCCCGGCGTATCGTACCACCTGCGATCCCAGAGCCGAGACAGGGCCGGCTGCAGGGCAGCGCGAGGCCCAGCTGTGCTGGCCAGAGTGCGACTCTGGCCCCTGCCACCAGACCTCTGGGCAGTGTGGTTAAGAGACAGGACACGCCAAACATTGGCACACTTGCCTACAACTTAGGAAAACTAGGTTAATATTCCAACTCATTCACAGACTCCCAAGAGTCTGGATCTCAGGAGATCATACAATCACCCTCCTGTACCCAGACAGGAGGAATAGGCCTAGGCTACCTTGGAAGTGCTTGTGTACCCTTTTCTCTAAACTTGCAATGGGTTTCACAACCACCTATGATGCTTCAGCACCTAAGTATCTTTACAGCTAATATTTCTGAAACCTGACCTCTATATTCTTTACCACAAACATTACACGTTGGGCCTCTTTGTGCCTGCTCCCCATAAGGAAAACGGCGCCATTTGCCAAACTCACAGTGATACCATGCAAGCGCGTGCACAAACGCTTGTGAAGGATTTGAATTCTGCGGCAAGAGAAATCACAAGAGTTATCTAAAACTGTGAAAAAAACCAACCTCTGAGAAGCGTGAACCTCAGCTGCAAGAGGCCTGCAGGCCCAGGGCTGAGCAGCGTTGGAAGGAATCCTCTTTCTGCAGAGGCCTGTGCAAAGGCTAGCACCTGGAAAAGGTGCAATAGAAGGGCGGCCGACTGCACCCTAGAAAGCTGAGCTAAAGCAGCTGGGCACAGAACAGTTTCAATACCTCAGAGACTTTCCTAATAGGACCTCAGAAAAGGAGACAAGAAAACTCACCGGCAGCACTCATTTGGCTCAGGCCCAACCGCCACTGCTTAGCAGAGAGCACCCAGGGCCAGGCTCTGCTACAGCAACAGTGCCCTCACCAGCCAGAGCTGCTCTTACTGGGCTGTGGCTGACACCGAGATTTATCTTTCGAGGTGTTTTATGTCTTCTGTCTGCATGAGCAGAGGGTTTTTGGGGTTGGTACCCTATGTAAATTAGAGTACATGAATAAATTGGAAAGCTTATTTAATTCTCCATGGACAAAGGAAGCGTGGCAGTTGTTTTGAATAGAAAAATCATTTTGTGAATGAATCAAATTCCAGTAAGAAAAGATGTTGCACCTGCAGTACACTTAGCCTGATGACTTCACCAAGTTTGCTGCCCATTATCCATATTATAAGCTTTAAAATATAATTAATTGGTCAGTTACATAGTTCCAGCAGCACAGCAGGAGAAAAATGCATCTTGTTTCTGAGGTCAAAGGCAGTAAGCTGGAATTTTGCCAGGGCAGGGAATGTCATGTTGCTAGATGAAAATAGCCTGTGCTTTAAGGCTTGAATTTGACTCTGTGTTTTGTAAACACAGGCTGGACCTGCATGACTGAGGAAAAAGAATTCACGAAGTGCCTGTTTACCAGTTACGGCATGAGGGATCATGAGGAACTGAACTGGACCCAGTCCAGACGTCACTTCCCAGCGTGCGACACGTCACCAGCAGGTGGATAACCAGGCCAAAGTCTGGTCCCACTCCTGTCTTGTGGTTAAATGCCTTCTGGGTACAACAGCGAAAGCTCTGTGCAGCGTGAAAGCTCTTCTGATGTTGTTCGTCATGACAGAAATGTTGGTAGATTCTTTAAATTAATGGAAATCCTGCATTATTTCTCAATGCTGTGAGCTTGCCCTGGTGAAGAAACAGGGTGAGAAATCTACACTATATAAATCTGGTATGGAGGAACCGATAGGAAATGTAAGTCCTTCTGTAAATTAAATCATATAGGTACTAGCAGAGCTGCAATACAGTAGCTCTGTAACAGTTTTCATCTCTTGCTGACGTTAGCTGATGGCTGTAAGTGATTTTAGGACACATCTGTTACATTTGCCAACCTTGCTTATTTCCTTACCTTTTTTTTAAATGTGTGGATTTCTTACTACCTGGTGCACACACACAGACACACACAGAGGAAAAAAAGAAAGGCAGAGACAAGACAGCTCCTCAGTTTAACCAGCAGATGCTGTGCTCGGTGGTTTGCAGTTGAATTGATGCAGAAAACAGTTAACTATGTTTAAATAAACCAAAATGAAATAAAATACAGCTTTTCAAGAGAACAAGGTCCTGCTGCGAGGTGAAAGGCTCCCTTGTACGTGTTGCCATGAGCCTTCTACAAGGCAAGAAAGAAGATGGTCACTGAAAATGACCCTAATTCTACCCTCACCGGCATGAAAAGGAGCTTGCAGTTTGCATACAATGTTTCTGCTGTGCATAAGTAACCGTGAGACCAGACATGGGCTATACATTTTGTGTGTGTCTGTATGTGCGCAGAGATAGTCCTAGATTTTGTTTTATTTTTAAAGTGTCCTGGAAATGCAACTGAACTCTCACATGGAGTCAATTTAAAATAAAAGACGTGGCTTTACTTGTATATCTTTCTTATGCATTTGTCCAATCAAAATGATAATGTAGACAAACTGTGGACTGCAGAGTGTATTATCCAGCAATATCTCATTATTATGCAAAAAATCTGATATTCACAGCTACTGTCTCATCTATTTATTGTTTGGTTACTCATCTGGAAATTTTAATACTTTCTCCAGGGGCAGGGGCTGGCAATAAAAAAATAGATCTATATATCAAACCTTTAACTTCCAGCCATCATTGTGTGCCATAATACAGATGGAGTAGCTATCAGCTCTCTTTACCGTGTTGGTTTATTTACTTCAACTAAGAATAAAGATTTAAAGAGAATACAGTAACAAAGTCCAATACGAGCTGAATTTTCACGTTCCGAAGAGGACAAAACTCCAACACACAATAAATAATAAGAATAAAAAAGAATGTAATCCATATGCAGCTATATGACTAATTAAATTATTAAAACTATACATCCAACCTTAATAACTTTGAAATGCTGAAGTACATGGCTCACTTCAAGCATCTAACTAGTCCTACTGAAATTTCAGCAGGGCTACACCATTATCTTTAAGAAGGTCACAGTCCCACACCAGAGAGTTTGACACACACGGATACAAAACGCTTCAGAAGTGCCTAAGTAGCTTTCAGCCTTGTCACCAAATTCAGCATCTGCAATTGCAAGCAGTAAGAAAGTGGCTTTTGTAGACAGAGCATGTGAAAACATTTTAACTGCCATCGTGCCACTACAGCTTCATATACCACACGCTAACAATATCACGAGAGGGTTCTATCTTCTGAAAGTTACTACAGCTTTATTTTAAGGGTACAACAGGTCTTCTCCAGCCATATGCATTACATCCTGCCACGTCTGAACTCCCTCCTGTGGTCTCCTGTTACGATATTCATTTGCTGCTACAGCGACTGAGGCTTTTCAAAGTACACAGCAGAACTCAGAAGCGCCAAGTTCTTTCTCTATACGTGTTCTAAATGCATTAACTCTCTCAATGTATTAGCACATAATTTTTGTCATACTGTTACGCATGTTCCTAACTGCATACTTCCTTCCTGAGCATAGTCCCTCAGCACTGCATCCAGCTCCCCGGGGACTGAATCCCCCCATTCTACCTGGACCGATTCCAGCAGGAGCTCCATGCGCATGGAGCTCTTTGTAAGACTGGGATTTTAGTAAAATAAAAAAGAAATCACACAACGGCGAGCGTACTTGGAGAATACCCAGTTTCCCACAGCTATGTGCAGTTTGTGCTCTCAGCCACTTTGCCGCACCGCGAGGAGATCAGCCAGGTCTGCAGAGAGCCCACTTGTCTCCTGGGCTGCAGCTGGTGGTTCTCAACCGGTCCAAGACCAACGGGCTCTGGACACCAACCCCCACCCACGCGCTCAGCTCTAGCTATTGTCTCTAGGTTGTGCAATTTGACAGCAAGTCAACTAAATCAAGATGCATATTTATCAAATCACACACAGGTTTTTCCTCGCAAAAGGCTACTTCCAGGAAACACAGCTTTCAATATCCCAGTCACTCTGGGGATGGAAAAGTCATTAAAAATAGACAAGAATCCTCCTTACGAGAAAGGGGAATGTACCTTCTGGCTGGCATATGCTCATACACATTTGCATATTTTGGTTCAAATTTTCATTATATGAATGATAACTTGATTATAAAAATCCTATTTTGAGAAAAACCAGATAAAGAAAATTTAATACAAGAAATGTATGACTCGGGAAGAACAGCCAGATTAAAACAGAAAGTCAGATGGGAAACCGCTGCCACATACACTGCTTTTTAGCCATGTTGCCACAAAGAATCTCTTCCACCTGCAGTGGGCCGGGCCTGAATGAAAGCAATAAAACTTTGTAAGTAATTCCTCTAGCTACCTGCAGATGGTTAAGGTTATTGTGATTGCTAACTTGGAATGGCCACATACCTACTGAAGAATGGAAATTCTAGGAGGAGACATGGAAGGGTTTCAAGGAATGAATCTGTATGACTACTAACCTATTCCCACATAATTCAGATTTTTCCTGTTTACATATTCGCTGCAAAAGAAAAACTAGTTTCTACTTACTGTTTTGTTTGGTAAATTAATTACTGCAGAATTTAGAACCTGAATAAAATCACAGTGAACATTAAGTATTTACTCGCTCCACCTTCAAGTAATAGGAAATGAAGTGATCCCTGTGCTTTCGCAGATCCCCAGGGAAATCAAACTCCTCGATGCCACAGCTGCTCGAACACGCCAACCAATTCACAAGTTCCTAACTTTACTTGTTAAACTGAGACATGCTCCATGCATTCCTTTCTGTTTGGAAAGCTGCTGACCACTTTAGCATGCTGGTACAACCTAAACAAAGCACAGTAGTTTTGGTTGGAGTGAGAAAACAATAATCACTGGAATACACCAATTAAAAGTCAATCCTTCCAAGCTAGTTCACAGCTACCTTATTTGTTTATCCTTGATGCTCCTCAGCAGAAGTGATCAGTCAGAAAGGACGCTTGCCCTGGGGGGTTACTTAGCTTGGCAGCCAAGGGGTCTGCAAAACTTGTTGTATGTCTTTAAAAAGACTCTAACGGGTGGTTTGAAACTGGCTGTGAAACGCCAAGTGATTGATGGGGTTATTATCATCTACTGCTTCTGTTTACCCCAAATTAATCTCGAGTCGAGTTACTTGTAAATTATTTAGCTGTTGATATTCACCACCGTTTGTCTCTATAGACTTGTCTGAGGTTGAGAGTAAGTAGACCTCTTTAACCTAGCACCAAATAGGAAAAATTGACTGTCCTGATAATAAGTTACCGATTTCTGCTCAGCACATTTTATCTGAAAAACCAAATTTAGCCTATCCTGTATGACCTTTCACGAAAGAAGAGGTGCAGTCCATTCAGAAGTATTACATTATCTGTGATCTCCTTCAAGAGCAATTCTTGACCTTACATAAAGAATCCAGATGAATTTGAGAATAATTTAGGCCACGTTCAAACAAGTGCATAAGCGTTCTGTTAAATCAACCCTGTAATTAGAAAACCACTTGTATTGAGTTTGCGTGGCAAGGTTCTGGTAGCAGGGGGGCTACAGGGGTGGATTCTGTGAGAAGACACTAGAAGACAGACGTGCTGCAGGCCAAGGCCGAGCCCACCAGTGATGGTGGTAGCGCCTCTGGGTTATCACACTTAAGAAGGGGAGAAAACTGCTGTGCAACAGCAGCTGGAAGGAAGGTGTGAGAGTATGTGAGAGAAACAACTCTGCAGATGCCAAGGGCAGTGCAGAAGGAGGGGGAGCAGTGATGCTGCTCCTGCAGCCCGTGGTGGGGCCGGCTGTGCCCCTGCAGCCCGGGGAGCCCACGGAGGAGCAGAGATCCCCCTGCAGCCCAGGGAGGACCCAACGCTGGGCAGGCAGATGCCCGAAGGAGGCTGTGGCCCTGTGGGAAGCCCACACTGGAGCAGGGAGTTAACAAGCCATATAGAGTTTACAATCTCTTTACTTTCATAGATACAAGGTCATTACTAGAGAATTTCTAACAACCTGATCTGGTCGGAGATGTTCCTGCTCCTTGTAGGGGGATTTGACTAGATAACCTCTAAAGGTCCCTTCCAATTCAAACCATTTTATGATTCTATGAATTCTTAAAATAGGTCTTTTATCCTTTGAGGCTAAAGATTCCAAAAGAGGAATTCTGATTCACAATCTGAATCCAAAGTGGAAAGAACATAGCAAACTGCCTGGATTGAAATGATGGTAGCCAAACTGATCTTGAATTTTGCCACTGATGAATGAGCTACTGTTGAAAAAGCAACCAAGAAATTAACCTGTCCTACAGGAATTTTGGGATGAGCTTTCCACAGCAGGTAATACATCATCTTGGGAGTCTAACACCTGGAGAAGCTATGTTATAAGGCTTCTGATGAGACAATTTTTTTCAGGGACCTCGTTGTTTGAAACAAGAGGCATGAAGCTGTCCCCCATAAATGCTGGTAGATAAAAACTGTATATTAAGTGAAAGAATTCAATCAATTAATTTTATACCAAAACCAAATTATTATGTAAGGTTTGAACCATAAGTTCAAAGAGAAGTCTAAAGCTTTAGTCTGAGCTTTCAATTCCTAGGTAAGTAAACCTAACCTCCAGTTCTCAGACTCTCTCCAAACAGGTATCCTGTTACAGGCTTTCTCTATCTCCCTGTACTGCTGTAACTAGAGTACAATTTTATAGCTGGTATTTGTAACCAAATTGATAGACAACCCCTTTGATTCCCAATTAGATTTTTGAGATTAATTTTGGAATTACTAGTGTGACTGTTTCCAGAGCTGGAAAGCTCATCAAGAAGCTGTGAAGGGCTGTTCTCAAAACTAGACAACGATCAGTCTAGAAGCCAAAGTATCAGGTTTGGCTAAGCTGTTCTCTGGATTCCCTGTGTGAAGCTGAAATACCCACTGAGCCTAGCACAGGGATGGTCTGCCATGGAACCGGCAAAGCAGAAATCATTTGTTTGACACGACAATTGGTCTCATTTCTACATGTATCTTCTTGCTATATCATTGCAAATCAAAGAACAGGTCAACTAATTTCTGGTCAGCAGAGGTTTAGAAAATGGAAAGTTTGAAGAAGAATGATGCACCTGCGTATTTTTCATCCAGAAGACATGCCCAAGGGCATCGTCAGTGTGTAGAATGATCCAAACTACAACACTGGTTTAGAATATGTTACAATGGGGAGGAGTGACTAGTGTGCTAGCTTCCAACCAGCTCACACGAGTAGCGGGAACAGTGTCATCTCACTATGTTGGAATAGAGAAAGCAGGAAAGAAAATTTCCCCAGTACTATTCTCCCATTCAAACTGCTGAAGATAAGCAATAACCACTGAAATTAATCTTTCATTAATTCTAAATAACTTGGTAGGTAACCATGCTTTTTTGTGTATTTCTACTCATAGATCCTAATCTTTGGATTTGCTTAGTGCCCATTTTGTCACCTAGCAGTACAATTTCTCAGCTGATTCTCCATGACAGTTTGAGGAAAGGGAAACATTCTGGTTGCAATTTTCTTCATTCCACTAACTCTCTTCTTTTGTGGGGGTTAAAAAAGCTGCAGGAGTCATGACCAACTTATGGGATGATTAGATGTGCAAGTGTAAGACAGGCAGCTGTTGAATCAGCCCCTTGGAGCAACATTGTCTTCAAACACCTTTGCTACACACGCTGTACACGGGTTCTTCATTGCCGGTGCTGGGAACCTTATGTTAGTATGGCATTGTGCCCAGACAGAAGGCACGCCAAACCTGTTTCATTCACCCATATATGTCAGACAGGGGCACTCATGGCAACTGTGCTGAGCCCTTTGCTTTCAACCTCTTTCCGTATCCCAATAATGTCCCATTGGTTCCATAAGCTGCTTCATTCTTTAGCACATGTGTTAACACTTTCATGCTAAAATAAGAATCTCTGACCCATCTCAAACCCAGCTGAGGGTTTGTAGGCACTGGTGGCTGCCAAAAAGACAGGTTGCAAGAAGGCAGACACGTGGGAAATCCATCGAAACCAGATGGCTTGTCAAAACATATGCTATATAAGAGCACAGCCTGCAGGCACCGTGAGGAAGACAAGCCTATGGCAAATAACGGCATCACGGAATGACTGGAATCACACAGGAATCACGGCAATGAAGAGCAAAGCCTAAACTGTAGATTCACCCAAGGAAGTGCAGATGAGATTAAATCTGTTCCAAAGTGCATATTAAAATTCATTCCCCAAACAGGACGTAGAGAGCGATGCAACACTGGCGTATCAGCAAATAAGTGTTTTTCAACTTTCTAAAATTTGGCTCTGTCTACATGGAATAAAACTGGTCACACTTTATAAGCAAAAGCATTTTAACTCATTTTCACAGCAACTGAAGACCAGACTTTGTTTTCTATTAGAAAACGCTAAATTCAGCTGTTGCTACAGAAGACCTCAGAGAAACCTAAGAACCAAGTCCAGCACCAAATATTTAAACAGATCTTAAAGTTCGATTGATATTGCGTATACGGTATATTGGCCATTTCTCTTCAGATCATACTTCAGATTAAATAGTGTGTAAACATGTGAAAATACTTTGGATGTACTGAACGCATAGAGGCACGGTTATTCCTGTCTCCACAGAATGGTTTGGGTTGGAAGGGCCTTTCACCAAGTTGCTTCCCGTCCGTATCACTAGAAGTGGCTTCTGTGGTAGGGGATAACTACACAAATAAATGTATGGAGCAGATATTCCTTTCAGAGGAAGCAACAATGAAGAAACAACACCAAGGAAACAGTGATGGTGGGCCAAAAGGACAAGCATGAGGTGGGGGAAACTATCTACAAACAGTGAATTTAAAATAGAAAATTCCCATTTACCTCTGGGGATGTACACCTTGGCTGGTGCACAAGTAGCAAACAACCAAACAGCAAGCTGCGATGGAGAGGACACGATACCATAACAGATCTCTGGGGAAAGAGGAGGACACAAATGTGCCAGCACGACTGACCAGGAACACACCTTGCAGTGATGTTTTGTACAGACCCTGGAGGAAGGGGACCTGGATAGACAGAACAGAATAAATATCAACCTTCGCTATTTTCCTTAAAAAAATACGCTATCAACAGCCACTATGCTTTTTTTTTAACTGAGCAGTTCGGTTGCCTGTCAGTTGATGCACATCCAATGACCATTTTTATTCCTTGGACTCTGGGAAGCCATAGATACCTCAAAACTGCCAAGAACAGGTAAATAACAAGAACAAAATAATGAACTCCAGCAAAAGGCAAAAGAGACAGGGCATATACATTTCCAGATTTCATATGTGGGGCCAAGGACAAAGCAATTGGGATGGGGCAATTACCATGCTTTACTTTAAAGAGCCAGAACCAAATGAATCCTGTAGCCTCTGCTGCTCTTCCTGCTGGTAAGCGACCAGTGCTGCTGCTGCGGGCAGATTATTTCCAGGTAATAGTGTAACTGTTACGCTGAGTTGTTATAAACTAATCATTTTTAAGAAGCCAAACCCACTTCAAAAGAACATACTAGGGACCCAGATAATTCTGCTGGCTTACCACTATCAGAAAATGCCAAGTAAGTGAGATGTCCTGGGAAATTATCCACTTGTGTTTGTTTTGGAAATTACCAATCCACTCTAACTTAATTCCTTCAAGACTGTCTTTTTCCTGTGTGTTGGCCCTTGCCTTCCCACCAGAATCATGACTTTTCATTGAAGAATCTCATTTCTTAGCAGTGCAACAGAACACAAACATTTTTCAAACTTCCCAGTGATAGCGAGAGTAGGTTGCTCTCTGTATATAATACTTAAATGAATTAAACCAACTCAAATGTGTGATCTCTCCAGACAAAGATGAAGGTTACATAGTTTAAGGATGAAATATAGACCATCCTCTACAAAACCACTGTGTTGCAGTTTAATTAAAAGAATTCATTAAAGTCGTGCCCCATCCAAGGTAATTAGTATGCATAATTTATGCTTTGCCTAATACACAAGGGCAGTAGCCTGAATAATAAACTCAAGTTAACCTTAAGTGGAAGAGATTGAATGGTCAGATGTTTATTTAGCTCAGGTTTGCTCAAGAGCTAAGGTTAAAGAGGTGAAATTCTGTTATAGTTAATTAATTTCTTAAATTTTCTTCATAAAATGCTGCCTACCCAGTAGGATGAAGGTTTTTTTTTTTTTTTTCTTTTTCTTTAGGAAGGATACAAGCAAATGTCTCTTGTCATCATCAGTTACCAGAACACAAACCCTGTGAGGATGTTATGTGCAGTTGGCAGCAAGGATTTGACTTGAGGGAAAGTTCCCCCCAAAATTTTCACCGAGTAGCAAACGTAGCAAAAGGCTCCAAAACACCAAGCCTCAGAGGTACAGCTTCACAATCCAGTGTCAGCAGCTTCCACAGCACCCTGACCTATTGCTTTTCCACTACCTGCTTCTTCCAGCTCCTGCCTTTCTCTCTGGATTGGTATCTCTTCAAGTTGCACCGCACTACTGCAAGCCAAACCAGCAATATGATGTGACCAAGAAAAACCAAAACAACACAACACACTTCATTTTGATGGACTATTTTCAGCAGGATTCAGTTCACAGCGTGCCTACGTATGTCCTCATGCCAGTATCACTGAGGGTGTCCACAAAAGGAACAATAGCACCTTGAGCTGCTGTTACTATGGAAGACTTTACTAACCTCGTTACAATCCATCGGGCACTGAGCAGCTGTAAACATCCGTTCCACAGAGCGAAGTGAATCAGCAACTTTATATACAAATTGTTAAACTGGAGCCATACCACTATGCTCCTTCAGGAGTGACACCCCTGCAAAGCCGCAGGGGACGTGCAGTTCAAGTCCTGAACAACACTCCAGTGTCCTTGTGACAGAGAGTTCTGCTCTCGTATGAGCATGTCAAAGCCAGGCCTTTGGCTTGTGGAGCCTGTGAAAAGACACGGGGACATCAGACAGATTTGTGATAACAGGATCTCAGTGTCTGGGGACAGAGATATAAGGCAAGCAAGACAGCCAGACGCCTTAGAGAGAATTTGTCACTCTGGTAGAGGAATTGTAAAGTTCAGTGCCGGAAGAGAAGGCCCCAAAGTCTTCTGGTAAGAGCAAGAAGACAGGCTTGACTACAGATCTTTTTAGCTCCAGATCCTCTTTCAGACAGCAGCATGTCAAGTATACTTAGCAAAAGCTGTAGAACACAGGCAGGTAGTTATTCTTACATGGTGTAAGGTGGGACAGCTACTTCACAGGAGCCACGTTCATAGCTGCATTGCCTTGCAGCACAAGTTCAGCTTTAAGGCACAGGGAAGGAAGCCAAGTGGGTTGGTGAGAGTGGAAAGATCTTGTGGAGCAAGAGGAGGCAAAAATAAAGCTCAAGGGCTTTGCAAGATTTGAAGTTCAAAGCTCAGAAAAAAGCTTTATGTGCTGCTTTTTCTTCCCTGAACTTTTTCTTCTAACAGCAGGGCAGATGAGTTGGCTATGGCTTATTCATCACTGAAAATCATCAGAAATATTCATCCTTGTCAAAGGCCAGCCGAACCAATGTGCCTGAATACAAATTTACTTTGACAGGAGAGAGTTCTCGTACTCAGTAACTCATTAGCTGCTACACAGATAGATAATTTCCCCAACTGTTTTTGTCTTGTCAACGTTTGCCTTGTTTGCTCTCACATTTCTCCTTAGTCTCTACATGCACTACGATGTCTTCATATTTCCAGGCTTTGAAAAAAATCAGTGGTTGATCTAGTCATTTCTACTGTTGCTCGAGTGGGAATACTCCTTGAGATACACAGGGTTTCTATCAGGCCTAATGCAGAATCCTGAGTGGGTGTTATCCTTTCTTTGAACTTACACTTGTTTTTTGCTGCCTGTTATTATCTTCATGTTCCAGCAACAGCACAGAAATTAAAGGCACTTGTCTGAGGTAACACAGGAAATCCGCAGCTGGAAGTGAACCCGGGTCTTTGTGCACTTTGTCCTACCCACAAACCAACTTCTTTCCTAGACAGACAAGCGAGAGACTTTGCAGTTCCCAGATACAAAAGATTATGTAATCACCTCCATATGCTTTTTTTCTTTTTAGTTGCAGAACCAAGCCATTCACATATTATCTGCAGTAGGATGTTTTGGGATCTGTATCACCAAAGAGCCCTTATTTGCTTTCTCTTGCCTTTATTTGTATTAATAGCCAATAAACAAACTTCCTCTACAGGGCTAACTATTATTTAGGAAACCTACTCCACAGCTTTAAGTGGTAATCCAAGCGTTGGCTCAAATATCTCCCGCTGCTGCGCTCTCAGTAGGAAGAAGATGAATTAGTAAGAGTTGTCCTGTAGGACTAATTGAGGTAGTATAGAAGGCCAGGGCTCAATCTTACTGAAAGTGCTGGCAAAAGACAGGCTGTAGTTTGCTCTTAAGGAAATTGAATCTATGGTGATTGAAAAGCACTCACTAGAGCCAACAAAAATCTGCTTTCCTCTGGATCAGAATACTCCGTTCACGTGGGAGTTCTCTAGCTTCTGCCAGGATCACTCAGCTAAGGCTCTGTCCCGCAATCGCTATAAAAACCTGCAGAAATCTGTGGATATAAAGATTCAGTCAAGCCTTCTGTAGTGCATAGCAGTAGAGAAATGCCAGCCAGAAAAGTACAGCATATTTTAAAATAAGGTATTATTTGTGCTACATGTTTCAGACCTTTTCTTCTCTTTTCTGTAACATTCAGGTAACTCAGACTAACTACATTTTAATGAAGTCAAAACGGGGAAGGAAAATAATTTTCAGTCACATGTGCACATGCTTGCATTAATCCACCTGTATGAATCTTTGCCGTCCAAACAAGAAACAGAAACACCAGAAGCATCCAACTTCTAAGATTAATCACAATCAAAAACAAAACTCACATTTCTAATACTAAGTAGTGAACAACAGACACAAATGTATCTTAGAATAATTACATTATATTTATTTTTTCAAAATATAAAAATTCTCATGAGTTTGAAGAGGAATATTTGCAAAAATTTTTCTTGAAAAAAAAATGGCCAGAAGGCAAGCAAATTTTATAAAGAATCATCTCATTTGCTGCTGTTAAATACATCCAAATATACAAAGAGATCACTACAGCACAGAGAGAAATTAATTTCACTACAGCTAAGGTTCAAACCACAGATATTTCCATTTCATAAATATACCACTAAAACTAATGGAAAATTTGAATAAATTGTCTCGTATTTCCATATAATAACAGAAGAATACTGGAATATTCAGAATATGATCCCAAGGCAACCGTTCAGACATTCAGACTTTGGGGAAGCAGCTAAATTGTTTTAGTCAACAAAACTATCCAAATGGAGAAAAAAAGCAGAGCAATAGGTTTTCTATAATTAATCGGCATGGATGTCATAATTATACTGTTGAACCTTCTTACGAACTGTAAGACATTAAATCGTGACAGATGTTATTAATGTTATCATTAAGGTTTTCTTACTGTTTTCTAGCTCTGCAGCCAGATTTACTCCTGAAAAATCAGAATAATTCCATTAATTTAGCTGTTCTCTTTTGTCGGCAGGTTTTTCCTGAGGTGCTTCTGCCCTTAAGCAGCGTAAGAGTTCCCTTCAGAACCTGTCGCCCCCTCCTCCTCCTCACCACTGCCATCTAGTTCACTCCCACTGCTTTTAATAACGTGGCACGGGTCCAAAGCTTTATCCACGTCAATTTGCTGGCCACCTCAGTGTGTCAAAGGGTGCTCAGTGTATTAAGCCATATACTTCTATATTTCTTAGACTCCTATTTTTAAGTTTAATGTTAAAAAGATGTACAAATAGAAGCAACGATGAATATTGCACTTATCCAACAGATTCCTTCAAGGCAGAGATGTAATAGGAGACACAGCTTCATTGAACTTAGGAAATTCCACCTCATCCTCTGATTTTTAGAATCCAAGTACACTTCTTTGAGCGCCTAACATAAGTAAGCACACAGAGCGAGCGAGTGTAATGCTCGGAGTGAAACTCCTGCACGTCCATTTGGTATCTGGAGCAAAGCTGCTCACAAATCCTGGCTGGAGTGAGTATTGCGAGACGCTTACATCAATCTCTATCCATTCCAATTACAAACAAAGGTAATATCACACTCAGGCATACAGTTAGCATTAGATGGCACGCATCTGGGCAGACCTGAGAAGCTGCAGAATAAATATTGATATATTAAAACAGAGTCTATTACTCACCTTCCCAATAAACCACTGATTTTAATTTACTTACAATTTTGCAGTAGCATATTTCCAAAAAGGAAATTAGATTTTTACATATCATAGCAAATCACCAAGCCAAAATGTCATCTTCATATATCAAGCAATTACTTGTACTGTTTATTTTTGGGGAAAATTTTAACATATATTTACTTAGAAAGCCACATGAGTTCCTACAAAATAAATAGGGGCTATAATTCTTGCCAAAAAAATCCACAGTTCCAGAGATCTACTCATCAATTTCCCGCAGCATTAATGAGGAAAGGCGCTGAGACAGTCATTCATACTGTCTTTATGATAAGACTAACCTACAGGGCAAATCAAGATTAAGGACAAAGGGAAGACAAATGGATAGAATACAGAACTAGGGGTTTTTTAATCCATTGCTTGAAATTTTTGTTTACCATCTTAAATGCAAGTACTACACTAAAAGTGCACAAAAGATTAAAGATATTCTTCAGACAAGAAACTACATAAAAGGAGGGGTAGAGCTATTTCTACCTCAATATTTTTTGTCTTGAACATCAGATATTTATTTGGTTAGAGCTGGGAGTAGAGAAAAGAGACCACGTCACCCACAAGTTACTAAGAGCTTTTGAAACTGCTACAAGTTATCCTTATGAGAAGAATAAAGTTCAAGTTAAGAAAGACAAGGTTAGGAGGTCACAGTGACCTGGCTCTCCAGAGACATACTTTGCCACTCTTAAAGGCACCTAAGTGTCCTCACACCTCAGGGAGCTCCTTCCAAGTATTTGCATTCATACTTTAACTACCCCACAATCACACTTCCATCTGAATATTTGGGGTTTTTGGCTTCTGTGCTACTTGGAAAGGAACCAGCAGCTTAGCCTATCTTAATGCACATGCAGGTCTTGAGGAGTATTGCACACTTAAGAACAAAGGATTAGAAAGGATGTAGTAAATTCACCCCCAGGTAGTGAGAACATGACTCCTTGCTTAACCCATTAGATGCTCAAGGTGGGCACGCGTAATAAAGTATGCAATATTTTATATGCAATAAAACATAAAATATTCCTTCTCTGTTTCATAGACACCATCTCTGCCTCTCGCACGTTAGCTACTGCCACTTCAATGGAAATAAGACAGAATTTACCACTAAGCTCCTCTAAAGGTGCTATTAAGCCCTTCAAGTCCTAATTGACTTAGGAGGTTGGCCCAGCTGATAACGTTCTCTAATCCAGACACTGAGTTCGACCCGATGGAATAAAAAAAATCTTTGGAGAGATTGGAAACGCTCCAGTCACCTCTCTGGGTTCATTTGCTCTAACCCTATTCCTGGTGTACTGCGTCTCTCTGCCGTGCGCTTTCTCCCGCAGGAACACAGTGACGTTCGGAGCGGTCTGCAGACCACCGCAGGTTTCTTTTACAGCAAGACTTCTGGTGAGCTGCCTGCTTCTGCCCACTCAGCAATGTGACTATGCAGCACGTTACTTTAACCCTCCTTTCCCTCTGCTTGCCTTACTTAAGCAGGCAGAAATGCTCCAAGTTTCAGCTTGTTTTCCCAGAGAGTTTTGAAGTCCAATCTAAAACTCACTCCTCGTTATTTTGATTGCAGTTTGGTAAGCCAACAGCCAGCATCAGGAACTGAACAGCAGATTGCCAGCTGATAAGGCTTCTTCTCTGTGAGATTCTCATACAGCTCCACTGCCAGGTTCTCATTATTCTGAGGTATCCAAACCAAAAAATTCTCCCTTCCAGCCCTCTCCTTCTGGCCTAACCAGATGGCCGAAAACAAACAAACAAATAAATAAAACAGTGAGAAAGAAAAACAAAACCAAACCAAAATAAATCCTGATTATTTTTTTGCTTAGTAAGCCATTGATAAAATCTCCTGCAAGGCCAAGGTCAAGTGGGCAAGTCCAGGCATAGACAACATTTGACACCTGCCAGCCTTGCAAGGGCAGGACCAGGGCAGCGAACCTCCACGCGAGGAGTCCCGCCTGCCGATACGGAGGGGTGTGGGGAGCAGGAGTGGGTCCCTTCAGTATTTTCTGTCTTTATTTGGGAACAGGAGGTCTCAAGGGTAAGCCCTCAAGCCCCTGCTTTTTCAGAGCACAGGGGAGACTACAGGGAGTCCAAGAAAACCCATTAATGGGAGAAATAAAAATGCTGACACATGGCCTTGCAGGCAAAGTATCAACAATATCAGCCTGTGGTTTTTCTCCCACTAAATGCACGCGAGCACAGGGAGGCTGGGAAGTTGTAGGTTGCCACAGAAATATCCAGCACGTGCAGAGTCTGAAACACAACGACTAGGAGCTGATAGTCAAAGAATATAATGATTTACCAGCCAGCACCATTGCACCATCCACATCCAGTTTGTTTCCTTTTCCTATCAAAAGATTTTCTTCTAACTCCTGATACTAAATCTTGCCAGATTCCTGAAACTCGTTCAGAGTAGGCTCTGCTCAAAGCGCTCTGTGCTAGAAAAGCTGGATAACACCTCATATTCTGAGCTGAATTCTTACATTGCTGATGACGTAAACCATGGAATTGAGCCCAGTTTAGGTAACCCGGACTGTGCAGAAACCTCATCACTGACTAAGCTTGAACACAGACTCTCAGATGCTCTGCGTACTGAGTACATTCTTTAAAAGGAGATAAGTTGGCACATATGTTAAGAAAGCAAAAATAATTTGTCTTGGGTCTTTTTTTATACAAAGACTTTTCCACCAATAAGCACAACTAAAATCATGCAGCTATCAAAAAATCTCAGACTGAGCCATGTGATCCATAGGAATGCGACCTGGGGAAGCTGCTCCCTGTAAAAGTCTGTATTTGGTACCTGGCATGGAATTTCCATCGATGGAAGGCAAAAAGCCCCAGCTGAGTCTGGACTAAACAGCTCTGGGCATACGAACAACATTCATCAAAACTAAGGACAATATTCCCATGAACTGCTGCAAAAACTGGTGAAAGAAAAGCCAGGGCTTCCGGCAAGGCCACTGGCTGAGCAGGAGCCATGCGAAGAACACCTCTGCACACTGAGCTTCCAGTTTGAAACCTTTGCACGTCCCCGAAACGGCACATCTGATACCAGCAGGGTTTACCCAGCCCTCCATCCCTCTGAGGGAGACAAATGCACTTCTGCACAATTTACCAAGCATCATTCTTTTGGACAAAAAAAAAAAACCCAAAAACAACAACAAAAAAAAACCACCCCACACCAAACAAGTTCTTTTTAACTCTAAATGAACTTTAAAGATCTGGCACATTTCAGGCACAAGGACTCATCCAAGTGTCTTGGCTAAAATCTCCTCCTTTTCCACTGCTGCAGTACTGCACATGCCAGCTAGATCCTGTCTCCCAGTTCTGTGTGGCCAGCATGTCAGTGGGCTGTACGTATACAGTCTGCAAAAAAAAAAGTCCAGAATCCTTCCAGAGGACAGGAGATGTATATGTTACTATCCACACACAGTTCAGTTCACGGCAAGCCTGTCGGATCCAGGGCTATGCACTCTCCTCTGATCCAGGGATGCCAGAGCTGAAGCACTGGACTCCAGCCACAGGCAGCTCTGGGCCACAATGGATTGAGACAGAGCAGCGTCACGTGGCTCATGACTGCCCGCTGTTCTCACCGGGACTCGATAACAATCCAGATCTCTCAGAGCTTCCACACACAGACAAAATTGGGGAAGCAGCAAGCAGGTATTTTTAAGGTCGACAGTTTGCTCTGTTCGATGATCAGGTGCACCAAGCCCCCCAGCAACTCCCTTGGCATCATTCTCAGCAGCTCCATGAAGCTCTGGGAATGCTTCTGAGATGTGCCATTGTGGGGTGCCTCTAGGCCCGTGAATAACTATTCAAAGCCATTCTTTTGGCTTTGCCATGACTTCTGGGTGCCATTCAAGAAAAACAAAAGACTTGCTCTAAAGCAAAATAAATCTGCTCTTTCACTGCAAATAACTGTACTTTGCATGGAAGCAGAACAAAACTACAAAACAGAGACAGAAAAATCCATGGTTTTGATACTTGCAAGATTTTAACTGTATTTGTAATGAAAAGCTAAGTTTCTGAGGCTGTCTTTGCCATGATTATCCTAAGAAAGGCTCAGGATTGTACTTGATGGGATCCAAAGTGGGAAGTAGGTCCCTTCAGAGCAAGCTGCAGGCAAAATAGGCCATTCCCTGGCACAGCAGACAGCCAGAGCTGTCCCCAAGACAATGCACGCAAGTGCCATGAAAAGCCAGGCTTTCTGCTGGGCCAGAGGGAGGAGACCGCAGGAGGCAGCCGTCCTCGCCAGAAGCAGCAGCTTCCTCGGCCATCTCCACAGCTCGCCTCAAGCGTTCTGCTCCAGCTGCACCTTCCCCCCTTCCTGTGGCAAAGCAACCTCACCCCAGGCACAGCACGTCCTCCCTTCCTCTTTGGGATGCCAGCCTCGCGCTATTCCCAGGGACAGAGGTTACGACACTAAAAGGACAAAGGAGAAGAATATTTAAGCCCTATAGTCTCTGGCAGGCGGGGGTCAGAAGCTGGCTGTAGTTTTCTCTCTGGCCAGACTGCTCAAAGATTAGGTGCATGTTGAAGCTGAATTTTATTTCAACCTGGGTGGTGGCTGCCTGGAGTCAGACCTGAAACACTTTGGTGAAACTTCTGCGCAACAATCATTAACGGGCTTCAGTCTCCAGGAGCAAAGCTGTAACAGCTTTTGCCTTTAAGCCATTCGGACCGAAACAGTTACAATAAAGACACTGAAACAATTTTGACAATGAAACCATCCATTCCACACTGGAATGATGAGAAAAATCTGTTTGACATACTGAATTAAAAAAAATATATATATTTTTTTTTTCAGAAGTACAGCTCTTCCTGTAAGCGTGCCTGTCCAGCCTGCTAGTACAGTCACAGAATTACCAGAGAACGAAGGGCTGTACAGCTTTAACCAGCCCCAGTACTTCGCAAGAAGGTAGCAACTTCCCTTTGGGCGGCTGTGAAAAGGCCTTGTCTCCCTGATTTACACAGGTATGGCGTGAATGGCTCAGAGGCTGAGGCCTGCTCAGCCAAACACCCATGTGTGCATGAAATTAGAATGTCAACATTTGATTCATGCTGCCAGGCTGTGACTGTGAAACAAATTATGTCAGTGGGTGGCAATTGCAATATTAGTCTAAGCAGATAACATTTAGCTAAAAGGAGGGGCTCGGTTCACATCCTTCTCCCTACCATTTTAATATGTCAACATCATTAGACTTAGAAGGCCTGGAATTTTGTCAGAACGGAAAAAAACACGGAGACAAACAAAGATATAAGCTGAGAGAGGGTTTATGATAAAGCACAAGACAGCACAATCCAAATATCAGCAATTTCACTACTGCTCCTTACCACATGCCTTCACTACGCACAGTTCAGAGTCCTTAAATTCTGTCACGCCCACTCCCTCCATTTAATGATTTTAAAAAGCAGTGACTGAACATGGTGGAAGGTAAGTGACAAACAGCATCACTTCCAGGATGTTAAAACCCGTCTCTTTAGGGAAGAAGTGCCATTTACTAATTAATTTTTTATAAAGGAAGCTTTGGAAATGTTTGGCTTGAGCTATCAAACTTTTAAACATGGGAAAATAAGGATCTAAATCTGGCTTGTTTTCAATTAAAAAGAAATACAAATTAGTTTTTAGAAGACTGAAAGAAAAACAAGGTTTTCTAAGTTGCTCCTAGCATTTTCAAGTGGATTCCCATGAGATAAACAGTTTTTGAGATGTGAAGTCAACATTTTGCAGCAAATTTGATTTTAGGAAAAAACCTCATATTTGAAACCAATACAGGACACTTAAGAGTAACTGGCTTTATTACAGAATTAATAAAGAAATACACAAAATTCATCATGCTGTAAAGACAGAAGACAGCCTAAGAAATAAAAATGGTGATTTTCTTCTGGCTTTCTCAATTAATTCTCGATAAGCCCCTGTGTATCACAAGACAGTTTTACCACAGAATCCATCATAATTCTAGCTCCATTTTCTTTTCTAACTTGTTTTAACTAGAAAAACGGCAAAACAGTGACTTAAAGTTTTATTCCACAGCAAACAGCCATGTTAAAACGAACGCTGTGGAAAACCTGACTTGTAACTGTGACATGTTTATAGAAGCAGTTGTTCACTGAGTTGTAGAACTAGGCAACAGCCATCAGCTTCCCAGTTAATGTTCAGAAAGACAGCGTTTTTAGGTGATTCGGCCAAAAATTAGTTTATCTTTATCTTCCAGGACATAAAAACTAGCTTTATCTAAAGGCATTAAAAGGGAAATGGCTGGTAGTCACCTCCTCTGCCCATCACCCTGTGCTGCATTTCCCAAGGCAGCCGTGCACCTGTACATGTGCCACCTCCCAGTTCAGTGGGCTGAACCACACCAGCTTCAGCGCTGCTCTTGCTGAAGGCAAGGAGAATTTCATCACTAGGTCAGATTCTCACTGCCTTTCTCACTTGAGAAATTTCACTGAAGTTAATGGGCCAAATTAATCACCGGCATAACTCCATTGACTTCACCGAAGATCGGTTTGATTCAATAGGACTATTCTCTTCAGTAGGCTAGGACTGGACGCACCGCCTTCAAGGGGAGCAGGATGGGGAACATAATGAGAAATCCAGATCATTTATTCTTCAGACTTTGCAAAGATTGATTTAAATTGACTTCAGAAAACACACATTGTAATAAGATGTGTATATGTGTGTGGCCTAGCTCTCATTTCACAGCCTCAAAACCCTTAAACTGTGTTGCTAGTGCAGCTACTACATGGTATAGAAGTGATTTCCAAAGCCCTCTGAAAGTTCTAAGTCTTCTAAATAGATGTTTTTGTGAAGGGACTACAAAGATTCAGGCTAGAATATTTTTATACTTAGAAAAAAAACAGATAGAAAATGCAGATATAGCTATCTTCCTTAATATAATTAAACTTATTTTACCTATTGCAGCAGATGCTACAGTGTGAGTTTTACGAATAATAATAAAAATGGGAAAAAATTCACAGTAGCAGATTGCAATTTTCCTACCACTTCATCTACTTCAGGGTATGTGTTTTTGGCATCTTTTCAAAGGGGAGGATTTTTCATCCAAAGTTTTCAGAATTGTCCAAACTGGCAAAAAAGGTTCAAAACCACTTACTTTTTTTTCTCTATGATATAAACTATTAAACTATTCTATTGAGTTTCCAAAGTCCTCAGGAAAAAAAAATAAATAATCTGTTCACCTTAGAACTTACACCTTTGTCAACAAACAAACAAAACAATGGAAATTACTTTCTTCGGTTTAGCACATCACACTCCCTCCATCCCCCTAGTAATTAATAAGGACATAATAAACACAACAAAACTGAAAAAAAAAAACCAAACCCAAAACAAACAAAACCCTGGGGAATTAAAAATAATTTTTGTCTCTTTGGACTACTTTATGGCGAGGGGAGACATCTGTGGGGAACGCTGTAGCTCATTCTAAAAGCTCAGCTATTCACTTTATATACAAAAATAAGTGTAAACCATCAAACTTCTCCGAAGGTAATTTGGTAGCAGCGCTTACAAAGAGGCAAGCAGAAAAGACAGCACTAAGACTGCAGGAAAGATTCTTTCTTTATGGTGTAGTGACAACCTTGTAACTTCTCCATTATGATGGGAACCGCAGCATAAAGATTGCATTATCATCTGTGGTTAACTGTCAAATGCATTTTAATGCTTTATTTGGGAGAGCTAAGTTAAAGACAAAACAACCCTCCTCCTCTTAATCTATCCATCTTTGAGAACGTAAATACAGCTCATACTTGTGTGTCAGTGTGGGGAGTTAACTGTATTCTTTCAGCTTCATGTAAATTCCTGAAGATCAGAGAGCTGAGTAAACAATATTTTGATGTAAACAGATTATCAACATGAGAGGAATGACCGTCTGGTCACCCGTGGGGGTTTATTCACTTAACACTTCCACCCCATAAAGACAATTGTGTGCAATCAATGCATATAGGGCCTTTCACTGGGTTGCTAAGCGACACGTAGTGTCAACAGAAAAATGCGTGATGTACAGAAGGGCTGCCCGACAGCCAAGAGAAAACAACACACACAGATGATATTTTAAACTTAATTCAGTGCGTTATGAAGATTGTGACAGGCACAGTGGCTGACCAGAAAGCACTTCAAAAAATTGACTTTATAAAGTTGGATCTCCCATGTGTGTAAAGAGTTTAATTTGGTAACAAGTGAATCACGGTGCAGAACAGTAGCTGGTTCAAATAGGAAAAGCCAACCCAGCAGGGAAGCACTGAATATTCATTCACTGGAAGGCACAGCAGTCATTTTACAATCCAGGCTTCAATATATGAGCAGATCGTTTGTCTAAGATTGTATATGCATTCTCTTATTTTCCTCATCTCTGGAAACTATTTTAGTAAAAGCCCAGAAGCTGTTTTCAACAGTTTCTTCAGAATTTCTAAAGAAAGGAAAGAAAGTTGAATGGCATCACATTGCCCCATACAACCATGAAAACCTGTTTTGTGGGACATTCTTGAAACCAACCCAGAAAGAAACCCTTAAGAGGTTTTGTATTTATTTACCCATTCTCTCCCCACCACCCACTTGATAGGTTTTATATTCAAATGCAAAATATATCTGCCTTTGTTCTAAGAATTCAATCTGATTTTGGTTTGATTTACAGAACAAATCCCAAGAGATCCAATCTTTTGCCAGAGTTTATTTTCTAATAGCTGCACACAGTACGCAGCAAACTTTCAATCCTCCGAGTTTTTCTAAATCACTTGTGGTGATAGTTCAGCCAACTGTCTTATGAGACACCACAGAGCTTTGACCAAACACCTTGCTTGCTAGATCACTAATCCTATTTTCTACAGAATACATTTCCAAAACTTACAAAATATTTTTCTTACAGGATGTTAGTGAGCTCTGTGTTCCCCAGGCTGCCCCTGACAATATGTGGGCAGCATGAGGCTCTGTGGTGGCAGGAGGGACTTTGAGCGGACCAACTAAAACTCAGTCGTATGTCTCAGACAGGCCTAGCTAAGCTTGTAAAACCCCGAGCTTTCAAAAAGTTAGTTTTCATTAATTTATAGAGGTTTGTTTTTTTTTCCTTCAAAGGGATTTGTAGCTAACATATTTTGGGAGAATTTCACATGAACATTAGAATATTTTACTGAGAGAACCTTCTTCTGAAGTGGTGCTTATCTCCAGGTTAATGAAGATTGTTACCAGAGCTTCTGCGCTGCAGGTAAGCAGGTGGTGACCTATTCAAGACACTCAGCTTCCCAAATGCATTTGTAGACATCAGCCCAGGATACACAAAGCAATACCAACTTTAAATATGCACAAAGTTCCTTCAAACACAACAGGGCAAGTTGAGTTCACACAGAAATACTTAATGCGCTACTGCTAATAATTACATGGCTCCTATTTGGGTAATACCTCTGTGCTTATCACTGTCACAGGGCACATTAAAGCCTTGTTTGAGAACTCTGAGTTGGGTCACTAGACACCTCTCTTAGTCTTAGACCTCAGTACACACATAATCTATAAATAACAGTTTAGAATGCACACACTTGCAGGCTCTGTTCCAGCTTCATTCCTGAATCCCCCCGGATTTTGACATTCTGCTTATCCTAGTTTTCATACGTGTCCATGTTCCTAGATGCTGTATTAGAGAGGAACTCAATCCACAGGAGGAGAAGACTCATCCTGCAGTAAGCTCCAACACCTAGTGCAGGGAAGGCAAGGTATTCAGAGAGGAAGGTTCAGAGGGGTAGGACTCTTGTAACACGTTCTCTGAACTCCACAGACAGAAGGATTTGTTTTGATCGGTGAGAAGAGGGCATTATACCATGGAGATACCATGTATCTGGTGTTCCAAGTTAAAAACTCACAACATGGAATAAGCATTATTCAACTGTTTTGTTTCTTTTTTCTGAGCAAAATATTTCAGTTTTTAAAACTACATCAGAACGTGCTCAGCCATTATTTTCCTCTGCTATATTTTTCCTGTTTTGTTACTGTAAAGAAAGACAAAAGAGAGGAAAACAGAATAGGAGAGAAGTCTGAAATTGACATTTTTTTTCCTTTGAAAATTTTTGGAAGAAGTGGACACCAGGGGAATTTCATTCACTAAAATTATTCCTCAGTTTTTCCATCAGTTTTAATCACTGTTCATGTGCTTTTGACTCACAAAAGCAAACTTGGTTCACTCTAGTGGTACATAAGCTCAGACATTTAATGCTAAAGTAGACTCAGCTGCTCTTGGGCTAGGTACGTTCAACTTCTTATGTATTTTTTAAGTTTGAAAAGAAGCAAATCACCCTGACAGCAACCCTAAACCACGTAAGCTATCAGTTTAATATGCCTTTCCGTAGCTGAGAAGTGAACTCCCAAAAGCATGTTTTATTTTACGTTACACAGCAAACTAAGGACTTGATTCTGCCTTTATCAGCAAATGTTTTGCTTTTGGCTAAAACAAAACTAAAATGGGTCCAAAGTTACACATTTATTTGGTGTTTAATTTTTTGAGTCAGCACGTTGCTACTTCGAACACCTAAGTGCAGTTAATTGCACAGTCAAGGAGCAATCCACACAGGCTTTAAGTGTGAGATAGCACCGCGTTCTCCAAGTTAATCTCAGCAACACCAACAGTAGTCTGAGCTGCCCGCCCCCCATCAGAACACCAGAGAGGAATGAGAAATATTCCTGTACAAGTGTCTAGAGGCTCATTCCAAGCAGCTGTTTCTTTCCAGCGCAGAACATCTCTGATGCAGCCTCAGGAGCTCCAAGACTCAAACAGCAAAAGTCCGGAGTCTCCCAGGGCTTGTTTACCTGGAAAGGTCTGCCAAGAAAGGATGGCTGCTGCCGCGGCTGGCACAGCAACTCTGCCCCTGCATTGCTGCGTATGCAAGGTCTCACCGGCACCTGGACCGTTGCTCTTTTCACTTTGGTTTTTAAGCAAATTTGGACAAGAAGAGCGAAGCAGAGTGAAGGATGGTTCTCAGCACCACTGCAGTCAGGGAGTTCTGGTGTAGCAGGCAAGGTTAAACCTCGTAACCCCTCCACTCATCCCTCTCCATCCTTTTAATCAACAAAGCAGAAGGCTTACTGCAGCTACAAGGAGCATTTCCCCAGCCCACGCAGAGGGATGTGAACTTTGGCACCCTAATTGCTTGGAGGAAATTTCCTAGGAAGAGAATGGGGGTTTGGATCTATTTCCATTTAACGGGAATTCAGCAATAAAAAGCTCATTTTACTTTAAAGCACTGATGTAATTCAGCACAGACTAGCTGAAATACCAGGCCAAACTCGGCAACATTGCTAGACAACAGATGAGACTGAAGCTTGACATACATTAACAGGTAGCTTGAAAAGCTGGAGCAGAAATCTTGGATGCTGTAACTGTTGTTAGGACTGACTGCAGCTGGTTAACGTTGGAAACTAAGCAGTAAGGGCTTAAGTGTAGGTGTCAGGGGAACACTTGGCCAGCACTAGATTACAGCAACCAGTCTTGGGGAAATCTATCCTCAGAACACTCTCAAACCCCCAGTCATCCGAAACAAAAAATGTTTGCTACTAATATCTGAGTCTATGGACAGATGAAAGGACTGTACAAGTGTGTTTCAACAATACTGAAAAGCTTTCCCATATGAAGTAGCCAATTTACTGTTATGGTTATACTCAAGTCAATTAAAATGCTTTATTTGCCAGGATTTGAATCTCTTACCTTCATTAACATTTAGCAGTAAATGGGAGAAAAAATGTAAATAAAATATTATGTGGCTTTTTAAAGGTCATTGCAGTTTGATCATTATAAAAAGCTAGCTAGGAACACAGAATATGCCTCTTTGTGTGGATTTAATACAAGTAGCCACTGCAGAACAGTATCAGGAGAAGACAGCAAACAAAAAGTCAGTGGCAGGACAGTCTACAATGCTGGTGTTTAATACATGCTTAATTACAGCCACCCTTTGTTCATCTGACTTGCGATAATTTTCTTTTTTTCCTTACACCTCCCATCATAAATCACCCTGGTCACAGAGCATTTAACCGATGCACCTATTCTTAGCACCTGCTTTTAAACAACCCTAGGCAAGCAATCCAAGCTGATGAAATTCCGTACCTCATGCTTTGCATGCCTTTACCAAAGGAACAGTCAAGCCAGGTTCTGCAATCTGGGTGCTACCCAGGCTGGAGGGTGCTTTGGAGGGCAACCCCTCCGTTGTAACGGGGCAATTACTGCAGTGCCTTACTTCAAGAGCTTTTCTATTTCTGTTTATTAAAAAGAATAACACAGTACTCAAAATTCATTGTCACAAGCTTTTTTTTAAATAAAGATTTTTACTCTTTGTCAACAGATGTAAAACTAATGATGCAAGACGACCCTGTGGTTTTAATAGATAAACAAACTAGACTAGAAAAATAAGAAATGTTTGTGCTCCTGTGGGCAAACATTTATTCAAACACACAGCTTACATTAACTTTGCTTCTTTCCCTTTCCATTTTACTACATCCCTGACTGCTGATATTAAAAGGAAAACGAACTCACCACAAACCACCGAATTACCACAGCAAAATGCCCCAGCAAAATACATGGAGTTATTTCCCATCATATCACTGTCCTTGGTAAACAAGTTATCTTCAATGCAAAATGACAAACAAAAGCCCACAACAAACCAGTTCTTGTCTAACAAGCAGGTTCAAATGCTGCAAACATCCCTTCCAAAAGTACACTAAAAACTAATCCCCAAGGCCAGAGAAAAGCAGCACCTTAGGAACCTTAAAATTACAGCATCTGAGAGACTTCCATGAAGAGCTGACATAACCAGTGAAGAACCCTACAAGCAGCTGGATATCCCACGTCACATCACATGAACCAAGGAACACACCCTGCAATGAAATCCCCAGAGCCCAAGGAAGGTGCAGACTAACCAAATTTACTCACGGGTACATACTGAAGCGTTAATTAATATTTAGCTAAGGACAGATTGCTCTGTCTAAATTAAATTTTCATAATCACAAAACATTGAACAGGATTTCCTTCAGTTTCAAGAGAACTAAAACTCCCAGTAAATGTTAAACACTTTAGGTTTTTGCAGTGGATACTTCATGGGGTTTTACTGGGCAGCCATCTATTGTTCGTATGTAAGAATATGTATGGAATGCTATAATAATTAATGTATTAGAAGACAATTTTAATATTCTTTATTATTTATTATTTAATATTCCTTATTATTCTTTATTCTTTTTAATATTCTTTCTTTTTTTTATTTCTTCTTGGTTATCTTTTCTTCACACAGGTGTTAAAACCTCTCTGTATTTCACAAGGGAAAGAAACCAGTGACATGCAGGAAGCGTACGTCATCTCATATTCCTCCAAATTTGCCCTCCCCTCCTCTCTTCCATCAGAACCTGCATGTGGGTCACTAAAACTCCGACTTTTCTATGTGCAGCATAATATAGATTATCTATGGATAGTTATCTATATTGATCATGCTTTCTATGTAAAATCCATAGCATCATACCACACACACTAGAAGAGTTTGGCAATAGTTTTCACTAAATATTAATTTTTCTTTAGTTATTAGTGAAAAATATTATTCTGGTAGTTCAATAACATTTCATAAAGTTATGTCAAGCTTGGAAAATGATACACCTACAGAAAAATATTTTTTTTAAATTAAATTCATAGTTTACATTCAATATTTTCTTAACATAAACAAGGTTTAATTATTTATTTATTTATTTAGTATGGAGCCTTTTGTTTCATTCCCTTTGTACGGAAACTTTTCATTTCAAATTCTTCACAATTGTATTCTAGGAGAACCAAAAACAATCAAGGAAATTGCAAAATAAAAGATAGTTTTTACTGAAAATATTGTTTTCCTAAACTTTCTTTCAGAACTGCAAGTGAACGAACCAAAAAGAATAATTAGTGAGGTGTCCAGCAAACACTAAGAGCTTAGTTTTTTGAACATCCTTGTGAGGTTAAGGGTAATTAAATGTTTGTTCTTATTTCCACAGGGTTGTGGCTGTGAGAAGCCAATAATGCAGGAAGTAGCATTAACAGACATCAGGGTAAGACTATCACCTCAACCTCAGCAATCAAATTTGAAGCCTTCCAATTAAAACTTTCCTCTATCCAAGCTACTGGAGAGCACATATTGCATTATTAGAATAAATAAACCTACAGAGTGTCATATTTATGTACAGCAAAATACGCAATGTAATATAATTACATTTTATCATGTTATCCTTAGTAAGTCCCCCAGTGACCAAGCCGCAGCAGTATCAGACCAACTCTGAACACAGCCACAGGCAAAACGGGTCAGTGTGCGCGCTCCCTCGGGAAGGGGACGGAGAGGGGATCTCGCACATGGGATGCGCATCTGCCAAAAGAGCTGATCACCACGTCAGTGACCAACTTTCAGTCAAGTTGAAGGTCACTTGTTAGAAGCAAGTAATAACAGATTCAGAAGTAACACTAAGTAACACTGCTGAGGAAGAAAGTAAAATAGGTTATTTGTTACCGTGACCGAGATAAAGATTTCATCTAGTTCTACAACGACTGGCATCACCACAGCACGCACTGGTCTGAAATGCCGATTTGAGGACAACTGAGGCAGGAAAGCTCTGGCTAGTTCCAAAGAAAGCCGTTCTAAAACTGTATTTCACAAGCAGCTGCCTAGAAGACGTTTATCCAAGAGTACTGCAAGAACTGCTTTGGGCAAGACTGACCATTGCCTCGAGCCCACTTTCTTGGCAGGGTGGGGAGTACAAATAAAATATTTCTTCCTTTCTGCTTCTACTTCTGGAATGTAAAACATATAGGAATCTGGAGGTGAGGTTTTAATTGCTGATTTAGGAATAGCTGGTAATTAACTTACATTCTCTTTAGACTGCACTTTTCTGTATGACCCGGTAACCCAGCAACAGGAAGAGTAACAATACAAAAGTGTGATAATCAAGTCCTTTTTTGATACAGAAATTATCTTTTCAGGCTAATCATTATGTCTTATTCCGTGCATTGAGTTCTGATACTGGAAAGGCCTGGACCAAAGAAGGAAATGTAGCCAACATTAAAGAAATGGAATAGTTGGGAACAGCATTATACCACACCTCAGTGTAGCCTGCTGCTCAGTATTCACCAACAAAATCTTGCACGTGCGCTGTGCGCAGGCAGGAGGATCACTGCTCCTGTGTTTTGCCAGTGGTGGCTTACGCTCACGGAGGGGAAACACTTGGAGCTACATCGCTCCTTCTCCAACCCAGATAACCACGACCAAGTGCCAACAAGTTTTGAATTCAAATCACACAGACTAACAGAGACTTGAGGGACAAGTACGCACAACATTTTCCAGCACAGCCATTGAGACTCACGGTCTAGCCTGTTAGCCTGCACGAGCAGTCAGCCTTACCATCACCTTGTCCTTTGCTACACAGAGAGGTTTCCTTAGGTTGCCTCAGAAAGCGAATCTTAAAAAGCCAAATCCAGAATTCTGAGCACCACTGAAAGATTAGTGAAGACAGACCATTTTGGCATAGAAACATCTGCAAATACATTTTATATGGAGTGTGGGAGGATTTGTACAGCCCTTAGGAAGTATTTTCCACTCTTTAATTTGAGGAGCTCTTTCTCAAGAGCTTTGCTATTAAGGGAGCCAATTCCCAGCTTTCATGTGTTATGTCTTTAACAAGATAGGCCTAATCAAGTCTTCAAACATAAGAAAGATCAAAGACTATATCTGTAATAAACCAAACGATATGTGTCCGGCATGTATTGACAAGGCTACACAGCCTCAGCTGTTCAGTTTCATTATTACTAACATTTATCATACAAAAATCTGGATGGCATACTAGAAGTTCCCTAACTTTCTAGCAAAAATATTGTCAAACAGTAATAACGCTTGACTTGACCTCAGTTTTACCTTCTTAATACCTGCAGTGATCTGCAAGCTCGAACAACACAGCAGCACTTAGAAAAAAATTAAGCCTGTCATTAGCACACAGTAAATTTGCAGAACAATAATTTTAGGGTAAAAACTTTAACTATTCATCCACACTAACACAACATAGAAGGGCTATACAGCTCCCTTGATGAACCCTTTCAAGTCAGTTAAGCCTGCCTCCCTCCCCTTGAGGTATGTCGCAGTTACCGGGGCCATTTTCCTGATAGGCCTGTCTAAGGTTTGAACTTAATTGAGCAGAATATTAGCTCAGCGATCTGATTTCCCCTCTGCTCTTAACTAATCAACAATGCCGCTTCCCAATTAAAGGAGCCTGCACAATCTCTTGCATTGCCTGGCGTATACAGTCTCAATAATTTTATTCTTTCCTTTTCTTCTTGTAATTGCCCTGTCTGTGCTTGTGCAACAGTTCTGTCGACTTGCAGCACGCAGAGTAGAAGCATCAATCATCAATTTTGCTTGGTGTTAAAATAATGGTTATAATAGATCAGATTTAAAAAATCCTTAATCAAATGGGTGATTAATAGAATCTATGTTTATCTACTGTAAACAAGATTGTGCCTTTAAAGGAAGTGAGGAAATGCCACAAAAATAAAAATAATATATATTAAAAAACAAACAAACAAACAAAAAATAAAATCACACTTTACCATCATGATCATTTACAAAATTTGAGTCTCCATTTGGTGCAATCGCATTTTGTTTTTAAGGTCATCCTAGAAAACCTATCTTACTTCCAGAAGTCCTTCCCTGAGAATATGTCACCACCTTTCCCCCAACATAATCCAGACCAACACCTACTACATTTGTGTGACTAACGACACCAAGAGGACAACCTGCTTTGGGGATGTAGGCCTTCCTTTGAAAACAGGAGGAACACGAAGAAAAACCAAACCGTTTACACCCACAGCACTCGCTCTCTTGCATTACAAGAAGATACAGTGCTGAAAGCCACGCAGAGCTGAAACGCGACTGCCGACTCCTCTAGCTGACCCCAGCAGTCGGGTTTCAGTTGCGGGTTATTCAGCAGTGCTTTCCACCCACCCTCGCTATCTCACACTGCAGAGACTCCAGAGACAGAAGTCTTGCTGACTCAGACTTGTGACTCACGTTATAGTTTGCATCAAACGCTTCATTTGTGATCTGTGTTTTGTGTACCGTGGATTACAATATCAGCGTCGGACAAATAAAAAAAATGCATTCAGGATAAAAACTAATATCAAATGACTCCACAGATCCAGCATTTAAAGATCTTTGAGCCTTCACTGAAGGAAACAAACATTTCAGTATGAGGCTTACCAGTATCTCTGCATTTCAGTTGTGTGACCCTGTTCTAACGGCAACAGTCTCCTACGCTGTTTCTGTACAGTACGACATTTCTCAGACAAAATAACAAGGTTACTGCTTCAGCCCACATAAGTACAACTGCAAAACCGTTTGTTAGGTCCTGCCTTAAAGCCAGTTCAAGCTTTTTCTATGATCTCCCTTCAGAAGTGTCAAAGTCCTAGCAATCTAACTTTCTGCAGTTTCTTTTAACAGTGTATTCTGCCTTTTATGGCAAACTAACTGTCCACAGGTTACACGAGCCTTTGCTCCTCAAATGTACTGTATCTGCCCTGCTAATTATCTGTCAAAATCTGTATGGACTGGACAGAAACCAAACTGTCAAAGGGAACTGTTCTAGTCTCTTATTTTCAAACTCCTTACTGTGTGTCTTACATCAAGACATATCTTATTCTAGGACATCACAAAATGTTGGCATGTAGGAGCACTCTGATACAGTGCCTCAGAAAGACTTGGAAAGATGTTTTTATGCTGGACAGCCACCTATTATCCTGTGAGTGAGAATATTTCAATAGGAACTTACTGGAACAGATATACACAGTGTTTTCATAGATGTCCTGGTATGTCTGTACCAGTGATTATGCCATTATTTGTCTATTTGCTTTTTCTTTCATACTGCACTTCCTTTTCAACCCTTAGTAACAAGAGTTGTCCAGAAAAGGCTCAGCCATTTCTTTTTACTTACTTATTAACAGCTCATGGAGATGACAGCTAGAAATAGAGCCTAGCAGCCCTCAGTCTAGGGCAGTCACTGTTTCCAGTGAGCTTACACTCTACAAGCAAGCCAAAGAACTGGGAAGGAAAAACAGAACAGTAAAATTAAGCATGTATTTTATAATGGTTTAACTGAATGGAATTTCCAACCAATGGTTTGGGTTGGGTTTTTTTTGCCACTTATTTAGTAACAGGTGACAAGAGAATCCTGCCAGCACTCAAGGAAGAGAGGGAGCAGAGCAAAGCTGTGTTACAAGACAGTAGAAAATCCTCATACAAAATCTTTAGCACTTTTTAAACAGAGGAATCGAGCGTGTCTGCTCCTTAGCCCTTTACAACGTGAGAGCAGCGTGCACTTCACAAAACAAAGCAAGCTCCGAACTCCAACTGAATTGTGTAACGGTCCTAAATGCTGTTTTGGTTTAAGAGAGGAACATCAATTAATCAATTCCTTTAGATATATAACTATAAATTTTGACAAATAAATATAGATATATGAACATAAGTTAAATAAATATAACCTAAAAGAAGAATACTAAGATTAGGAGATGGTGCACTTCAATTTTCTCTTGAAGGAATCACTTTGTGCTATGCCACAGACAAGTGCATCTAAATATGTTTAACAAACAACTTAACGTAGAACCACAGCTGCCCTGGGGAGCTCAGATCATGAGGGACAGTGATACAGCAAGCATGAAATTCAAATGCTTGAAAGGACAGGGGTCTCTGTGTCTGGTTTAGAACTGGAATTCTTTAGTGAAGAAGCCAGGAGTCAGTTTTTGTTTTGGTTTGGATTTTTTTTTTTTTAAGGTGGTAAAAACATAATTAGATATCTAAATGGGACTTTAAAAAAAGAACGTATACCTGGCAACTTTTTGAAATAAAGAAAGCTACTTTCTTATTGTATGGCAAATTAGACTCCATATTACCCACCTCACCCCCCAAGGATGCTCAAGAGTGTCCCCTCTGATAAATCACAGGGGATGAGGTCTTCCTGAGGAAGCTGGCAAACAGAGCAGACAGGGGCATGAAGCAGTTATGCTACAAATCCCATGGGCATCACGATGATGCTTCTAGTTTCCTGGCTCCCTCCACCAAAACATCAACTTTTTTTTTTTTCTTTTTTCTGAACACAAACCTCTTAACTGTGTAATGCCTCGCCACCTGGCTTAGAGCTTTACTGAAGAGCAGACCAGGCCTCTTCTCTCCCTACAGCAGGTAATCTTCAGGATCTGGCCCATTCACGCACAGCTAAGCGTTCACTCATTCTCCTGCATCATTTCGCTCTTTATTCTCACATCCTGCAAAGGCCTAAAATAAGCGTTTGGCATTTCAAAATGCTTTTCTTTTTAGAAGAAACAGCAGCAAAGTAGACAAATATTATTTCAAGCAAATAAAGATCCTCATTTTCTTTGGCTTCAGAATATTAACAATCACCTGGACTCAAGATTCATTTTAAGAGTGATGATGAGAATTTACTATAGCTCCGTAACTTGCTCTTCTTGCTAGAAGAGTTTACACAAACATTTTCAAAGCTTGACTGAAAAACTGGCCAGCATATCATTGTGGTCAATTATTTGCTACGCTAGAAATGCATCAGGATAATGACACAGTGAGGGATTGTAAGGCAATATTGTTTCCCCAGAAGCCTTTGTCTAACAAGGTAATTTACGACCTGTTCTGGAATCCAGTCTTTACAAAACCATAAATTCACACTTGTACTCGACTTCAAAGGGACCATTATCAGTAAAGGTGGCAGAAGGCATCAGATTGCTGCAAGCTAGATAAACAGATAAGTGAGACTTTCATCGTTTTCTCCTCTAGGTCTGCTAACAGGACAAAGGCACCTCAAGGTGCAGCTGCTTCTCGGCATTTGGCCCTGTGATTTGCAAAGTTTGCCACTGAATGTGCTACTTCCCGTTTATAAGGTGAGGAAAGCCTTACGCACTCAAGTGCAAAAACTCACAGTGCTAGCAGAGCTTTGAAAGCTCTCGCAATGGCCGATTAATGCTTACCTAGGAGCTGACTCTTCCCTATGATTGTAATGACATGTAAAACAAAACAAACAAACAAACAAAAAAAACAAAAAAAACAAAAAAAAAAAAAGAAAAAAACCCAAAGAGTAAATGCTTTGCATCCTGCAGAAAAAGAAAACTAAACCCCGGCGGAGTCACCAGCTTTAAGTGAGGTTTTCCCCACAACCGGAAAACCTCTCGGGGCTCTCGGTTGCCCGCTCTGCAGCGCTGGACAAGAAGCACACGTCTTTGCGTCAGTGCTGCCAAGTTTGGCTGAACCACTTCCCCAAAGGTGGGAGATCAGGGGCCTCTGGGGGCAGTGCTGCATGCAAAAAAAGGCCAGATTTATACTCGCTGCCTTTCAAATAAAAGCCTACCAATTTTGAGACAGTCATTCTTGGCACACTGGAAATTCACAGCCACATACATTTGAAAACAATACTCGAATAATCCCATTTTGCTGGAGCAACAAAAGGGAGGCAGGGAAAGCAGGCAGCTGTCCCAGGTGATTAACTGTTCTGGATGCCACCAATCTGCCTGATTAGCCACCCAGACAGCACGGGCTAGGCCGGTGGCTGCTGACAGAGAGCACTGCCTTGGAAGTGCTCCCTTGCTGACAGTGAAAACTCCCACCTACCCTGCCATCTCTCCTTAATTAGTTAATGTTTGCACAATGTTTTGAAGATCTAAAGAGCTGAGTGTGATCATGGGTGCTGACCAGAATGACTTCTAATTACTGTATTGGGAGTGGCCATGGCATTGCTGCAGAAAGGTGTGAGGGTACAGAACGAACGCCGTTTTTCTGGCCCAGCTCTCTAACAGCAAGCAGTGCTCTCCAGGAGAGGAGCAGAGATTCACCACCGAAGCTGGACAGCGCAGGCTGCAGAGGAAATGAAGCACAGCGTAAAGGGAGGGATCCAACTGAATAACGCCAACCCACAGAATATAAACCGCTCTAACCCAGGCAGAGAACTGCAGACGCTCTCCCGCTGAGGGCCATTAATCTGCTAATTATGTTTTTCATTCCAGATTCACGGAGAACTGTCTTCTAATTGAAATTCAGTCCTCTCTCAGCTGAGGCTAGAGAAGTTGTGTTGGCTAAAGGTCTCTGCACTAAGAGAAATTTAGGCCACTAGATTGGCACCCCTGGCAGGCAAAAACGCCTAGCAAAAATATTGTATGTGATAAAGTTATTGATGGATCCTGACTGAAGGGCTGGATGACAGATTCAGTAAAAGCAGCACTTGCTAAGCACCATGTTCTGGAAACCAGCCCTTAACCCTGTTAATGTCCACGCTATAACTTCATCTTTTTAGTTGAAGTTATTAAGACATCAGTGGCAAAAATAGCTGGTGTCCTTTAGACATCTCTTTGGCCTGAGTAGTCAAAGGAGCTTGCGCTGTGTTCATTCATGGACAAACTCTTCCTGGCACGAGATACATAGTAGAGACAACGTCCAGCTGAGGCCAATTAAAGTTTTGCTAGGAACTGGATACATAGATTTAAATCTTCTGCCAATTCTCTTTATTTCTGCAGCTGCTTCTGACATGCTGAAGAAGTAGTACTACCACTTTTGCTTGAAACGCTAGTAAGGCTTGCCTGTGTTTAACTGATAGCACTCTACCCTACCCAGAAAAGATGCTGGACTTTATGAAGAGGCATCTTACCAGCTCCTGGGGAACTCCTGCTTGCCACAGTGACATTGTTCCCCGAGATAAGACGCTGCCTTTAAGAGGTCAGTTTGCTGCAGGAGCACAATGACTCTAAGGGTTGATATTGCTGTTGAACAAAAAGAAAAATGTGCACATGCTGCAAGTTGGCAGGACCTGGTATTCTAGTCACAGCTCATCACCAGCCAGCTCAGTCTGCAACTATTCTCTCTCAGAACTCAGTCACAAATTTCCCACTTCATAGTTTTTTAAATAAAGAAAAAGCTGTTGTACTTTAAGGGAGCCAAAAAAACCCTCTGGCATCAGAGCAAATGCAAAGTGGTGGGCAGCTGTGAATGATGTTGACTACAAGTATTCCAGCAACAATTACTAATTCCCTGCAGCAGAAAAAATGGTCAACTTCAGCTTCCCTCCATGACTTCTACCTGTCCTCATCAGGAGGAAATCGCTGCTGTTATCAGCAGTATCCAAGAAGTTTTAATACTTGCTCTATAGCCAGTCTAAGCTAGACATAGTTACTCGACCCCTTAATCTTCAAATATTAGCAAGAATCCCTAATTCATTAATCTATGAGCTGTTTGTTATTTATCTGCAGGGAAGAAAAAAAAAAAAAATCTATAAAACCAACCAAACAAAAAACCAATGAAGCCCAAACCCAGACCAGGAGCACAGCCACATCCTCAGGAGAAGGCACGTTTTCTGTCCCGTCTCACTGTATGCCTCGCACTGCTCTTTCTGGAAAGACGAACTCCCCACCTGAGCCCACACTGACGCAGCCGAACACCCCCAGCACCTGAAGCAAAGGAATGCTCACAGATCATTATGCGCAGCCCTCACTCTGCTTTGGTAATCCCACTAGAACTCCGCTCCTCCTCTTTTCCTCTGCTTTCCCTATCCCAGAACCCCAATCAGCACAATAATCTGCTACTGCTAAGGCTGAGTGACAACCTACCTTGTTACGTACTCTCAGTTCCTACTCAGCAGTGCAGAACACAGACTGTAGTGCCACAAAAATTAGGTTAGCAACTCTATTTCTAGCACAAACGGATCAGTCCCAAGATACTACATATGGATACATATATATGTGCACCTGTGCTGGTTTTAGTGAATGTCCTTAAATCAGTTCCATCCCTTCAGCTTTGTATTTTATATTTTACATCCTCCAAGTCTGAAAATGTTTATTTCTATTTGTATTTACGTTTTTAACACTGATACGAATACTGAATATTAAAGCCAGGCAAAACAATAAAAGAATTGCATGTTTTTTTTCCAAAAATTTAAAATTAGGACATCAAGTAGTTGGTTGACAAAAAGAGAAGAAAGAAAATGTAATTTTAAACAATCATTAACATTTGCAAATTTTCCTTCATTTCTTTAAAAGCCTGCAATACATGGTTCACACACCCAAAGATATGGCTTCACAGCCCAAAGATCCTATTTTGCTATTTGATTCAGAAGAAAACTCACAAAAAAAAAAAAAAAAAAAAAAAAAAAAAAAAAAAAAAAAAAAAAAAAA
>WHYT01017368.1:562166-591838 GCA_009806455.1 Tetrax tetrax | reverse complement strand
AAAAAAAAAAAAAAAAAAAAAAAAAAAAAAAAAAAAAAAAAAAAAAAAAAAAAAAAAAAAAAATCACAATTTATCATTAATTTGTTAAATTCTTAGATAATTAGGTTTTTCCCAGCTGGCACTGCAGTTTGGACTACTTTAAAAATCTCTTTTAGCCCTTAATTTAAGTAAATAATTTGTCTCAGGTTAACACTAAACCACAGAACACATATTTCTGTATCTTATCCTATTGACCCACTGACAAACACTATGTCCTTCTCAGAAGAGGACAGAAGCCTTCGTTATCATCCATTAAATGCTAAACCAAATACTTTTATTATTCCAACAATAAAAACTCCCACCTACTTAACTGGGAATAAAACTGAAGCAAAATCTTCTACTGCAGATCTCCTGTCCACCATAGTCTGCTACCACCCCTTGTCACAGATGACCAGACTGCAACATCTTGTAGTTTGACGGCTGCCTTTTTATGAGTACCTTGCTCCAAAAGCCTTCCACTGTCCCCTCTTCTCACCCCACTCCGCAGAGGACTTGGGGTTTACAAGTCTTGCGCCACAGGTTTAGCCCCTGTTCCCCACATTCTATTACAGTACTTGTTCTCCCAAGGCTTTTTTTCCTTTTGTGTGATTTCGAATCTGGCCTGGAATGAGATACATAAACTTAGGTCAGAGTCATTGCGTCTATAGCCTTCCAACTGAAAGGTCTCGAGATTGTTTCCTGAAACAAGGGTAAAAATATAAAAAAAATAAATGTTGAAATAAAGGTTAAAAATATTAAAAGCAACAGATCCATGAAAATAAAAAAAAATGAACAACAGCTCACAAACCATTTCATGCAACACTTGGAATCAGACTGTTATGTTCACAGTCACTTCACAGACGTGAGTCAAACCTCCCGGCAGCTGTAGGACCTGCTGACCTGCGGGGGGACCAGAGGAGCAGCCACCAAGTGGCACGCCCCAAGCCAGAAAGCAGAACTATGTTGGAGGGAAAAAGAGATCGCCAAAGAGCTTGACCTCTACAGTCCTGTGCGAGCCACTGGAGCACGTCCCATCTTACCTCCTTAAATTTCCTCCCGAGGAAATGGGAGCTGTACTAATTTTGTAGTATTTCTGCTAAAGTTTCTTTGGAATATTGGATGTGCTCACAGATCTGTAAACACTGAGGCTAGGAGGAACTTCTACCAAGCTCCTGCCTGGCCTTCTGCATAAAAAAGGTGAGAGCACTCTATGTATCAGTCTTTTGTAAGATGTAAAATTAACAAAGGTTTCAACATAACTACATCTCCTTCTCCAGCCACTGAACATCCAGCCATCCTACTCATCATCCCAAACTGTGATGGTATTGTTCCTTTCATAAAGCTACTACTCATGTCAAATTTTTTCATGCAACATCACTTCTTCACCCCGTGGATAAAAAAAGAACGCAACCGAGACCTGCATCCTGTGCTCTCAATCTCTGAAGTCTACAGGGAAAAGGAAGCAGCAGTGTTAACACTAATAAAATGACAGAGCCCTGAAAATTGAGAAGTGATATAAAAATAATACATTCTGTCAATTTGCTGTTTGTCATTTCCCAGTGGTCCAAGCTTATGATATAAATATAACTGATTTTTACTGGGCTTGCACTTCACCATGAAACTCTTGGTGTAGGGTATCCATTTTCAGTAGTGCTGCTGAGGAAAGGTGGGTAGGTACACTCATACGCAGACAGAGGAAAGACAGCTTGTTCCCAGTGCAATGTTCCCAGAATAATGCCATCAAACACTTTTTAGCTGGTTTTACAGACAAACACTCCTTGCATGTTAAGTCTCACAATACGGGGGGAGAGGGAGTCCCTTTTCATTTCTGATGTGCTCTAGTGTAAAAGCTTGGAATTGCATATAGGTTCTATTTTAAAGATTCGAGAATTTTCTATTTATGCAAGGAAACTAACGACATTTCCTACTAGCAGATACTTCCTCTCATAAACACACATCTCAAATTCACTCCAAACTGACACATATGGACACAGAGCACTGATGTCCAAACTGGAGACCCCAAATATATTTCCACAATGTTTTCTGGGAAAAAAAAAAAAAAATCATGTTAGCAGACATTAGTTCTCCCTAACTAGTATTTAGATAATAGACTGACATCCAGTTCCTACACTTCTCAGTGAGGCAAAACTTCTTTCACAGCAGTCAAAATTTTGCTCAAGTAAAGCTTAAATGATTAAAACCTAAGGAGAAACAACGCACACTGAAGCCTCGTAAGCAACATATTAGTCATTAACTGACAGCTCATAGGAACTTAAATTGCCAGGGCAGGCTGAACTCTACTTGCCCACACAACAGGCCAACCTCAGCTGCTTTAAAGCAAGGAGCAAGAAATCTTGCAATGGGGAGAGAAGGGATAATCTATCCCTGCTGCTGAGGCCTCGTCCCATCTCCTCTCAGACACCCACACTGCTGTTGGAAAGCGCTTTGGATAAACCCAGTGTATTTAAGGTCATTCAAGTTGATGCACATTGCCAGGCCGTTCACTCCCAGGAGCAACAGGACAGACTCCAGGCATGCACAGTTTGCTTCCTTATGCTGCAACTCACTAATCCCTGCCTTTGAAAACTCTCCATGAATGCGCAACCCCGTGAGCCGAAGGACTCCGAACATGCCAGTACAGCCTCTCACCCTCATACCATGCTGCTTTTAGAAAGAAATTCCATAAATGACATTTTAGTCTACTCAGTGAGATCAAATGCCCTCGAATATCACTGGTCTCACAGCAAAAAATTGGTTATTTCATTAACTAGTGAAATGTTTTGCTTTTAGTAATGCGCTTGGTATGATGCTTTCCTAAGAGATCAAAACTTTAAACTAGCCAGCAAATCCTAGGAAAGCTCAATGACAGTTGAATTTGTGCGTCATATTCCAAGCCCTGTAGCCTTTGCTTTTCTTACAGAGTCACTAGTTAACCTGATGCTTTCTTTTGCTGTTCAGTATACGGTTGGTTTTTTAAAATTGATAGAGATTCTCACCTTTACCTGCAGAGAACAAAATGCGTCTAATACTCTGCAGCATTTTGCACTGCTCTGTGTCAAAAAGATTACCATGAAAAATTATTCTATGACAGACCCCTCCAGAGAAGTGAAGGGGGGAACTGTCAAATGCTTTCAAGCAGTGGACTTTTGAGCATATAAAGAGAGAAAAAAAAAAAAAAAAAAAAAAAAAAAAAAAAAAGCAAACCTTACAAACTCCCAAACTGCAAGTTCTAAATGCAAACAGCCAGCATTCAAATGGCATTAGCAAGGAAAACACCAACCCCGAGCAGCGCTGTTCTCCTGAAAGGAGTGGGGAAGTTAAGTCTGTTTTTCATGGTTAAAGAGAAAGAAGTCCGGCCTTCCCCCGGGAGCAGCTGTGATCTGACCACCACCAACAGCCAGAATACCAACATCCCCAGAACTCCCATTAACAAGCCAATGCATCACTGCTTCCCACATCTTGTCTGTTAGCTTACCGAGCGCAGGGGCTGCGCTCTGCCTGCCCGGTGCCACAAATCACCAGCCGAAACACTGCTGCCTCTTCAAAGGGAAAAGAAGAGATTGGGCCGAGGTGGGGGGGTGGGGGGTGGCAAGAGGGAGGAGACATGCTTAAAGTGATTTACGACCCCCCTTCGAGAACAAGCCAGACGTGGGCAAAGTTTTTTTGCACCTGGACCATTATGAGGCAACAAGGATGATCTCTCAAGGAGCAGAAGACATTCAAATGTACAAGTCAAAGACTGGGGATGATTCAGTCTTCCCTAGGATCAGCTCGGCTTAAAGAAAAGAAAAATTCTGGGAAAAATATACATCTCCTCTCTCTTTCAAAGAATAAAAGGGAAAGGAGATTAGAAAACAAGAGGTCTTGTGTATTCAAAGTGCTGATTCAGAACTTCTCTCTCTAAGGCACTCATGAAACATTTTAATTGTCTGACTTTGCATTCAAAAACCTTGTTTGCAACTCTTAATTGCAGGCAGCTTTGAACAAATAATTGAAATGCATGACTTGTGGGGCCTGCTTAAACAATTATAATGTGCTTTGCCACTAGGTGCTTTGTCCCATTCTCCCCTCGCCCCCCCCTTTTTCATAATGAAAATGAGCTCGCATGATATTTAGAGCAAAGTTAAAACCTTGCTAATTTGCAGCACTGAGATCTGGGACTGTGACAGTGGCCCTACCTGTACAACTGCTTATATCAGCAAAAAAATACACTGATAGTTCAACTGAATGCAACGACGACCTTTTCATTTTCTGCTGAGAGCAACCCACTGGGAGACTCTTTTCTAAATACAAATCCTTCATATGTCTGTTAGTTTTGCATTTCCTAAGAGTTATGGAGCTATTTTCCTGAAAATTCCCTTTGTATGATTTAAGCAAAGCCTCTCATAAATATATACAATCTTTCAAAGTAGAGTTTGAAAAATAACTTGACTAAAATCATATCCTTTTCAGAAGGCACATATTATTTAGGCATGGCGTAGTCAAAACTGTTCTAGGCAACTTACTGTGTTCCCAAAGCTGTAATAATCTGTACTGACGATGAATTCACATTTATCCTTATCCAGAAAATAGACATCTGCTCATGCCTATCCCTAAAGGTAAAAGTGCCCTTGTGAGAAAAGTGAAATTGGTTCAGGTCAGATTATTCAAAGTCTTAACGTAAAATGGTCTCCTTTCATACTGCCCCATTTTTAATCTACTGGAAAGTACCTTACCTGTTTATATCCGGATACAATATATGATTCTCATTTGGATGTCTGAATACACAGCATTTAATCCAGGTCTGGGAATGATTCAAGAATATTTAAAAGACCGTCTTACCTCAGACACTTGGTGGTACTGGGTGCAGACAGGACACAGGCTCTAAACTGGTTCTTAGAATATTATTTCACTTAAGTCTGTTGAACTGTTAATGCACCAACAAGCAGTGCTGAGTAACACACTTCGCAATTGGGATTACATTTGCTAAAACCAGGAGTGCATGTGTTTCAAAGAGGGAGGAGAGCAACTAATGAGGCACTGACTCCCTTTTAACCCAATTTTCCCACTACATTTAGATTTGCACCTGGGCACAGGCAGCTTGGACACCTGATAATCACAGCCACTCATCCTCCTTCACCTCTAGCAAACAGATCTGGAAACTCAAGGATTTAAAGTTAAGAACGTCAAATCTAATTTAATGAAAAAAATCAATCTGTAAATTAAATTTAATCAAAATCTAATCTAATCAAGTTAGGCTACTAAGCGCTGTTCTAGCTGAATTCCAGAAGCTGGAAAAACTGCAAGAATTTTTAAAAATACAGAGACATCTAGCATCCAACCATCTGCCACTACAAGGTAAAGACCTTCTGTTGCTATTGCTCCCAGCTAACATGCTAAGAAAACAGGAAAGAAGCTTTCCCTAGGCCAGTTTTCTATTTCTTGCTGCAGACTCCGGTGTGCAAGACGACTATTATCTTGTTTTCCCACTTACATAAAAAAGCATGACAAGGACTCAGAACCCCGCAGGATTAGACCAATACCGTTTTCACAAGTTAACTTCACAGAGACTTTAGAAACGGGATTAAGCTAGTTTGGGCTTTCTCCCCAGTGCCACAATTCCTGTCTAAACAAATATCTTCTGACTATCTGGGCGTAAGGAACCCACTTTGTCTATAGCAAGCATAGGTGTAACTTCCTTCAGACAAGTGAAAAAATGTGCACATGTGCATTAGCAAAATTTAAGCCTAAGTTTATAAATCACCATGCAAGTTTATGGGGCCACATAACCGTTTTGTGATAATTATAATAAATGCAAGCTCTGGCAGGAGTTTAATAACTCATTCTGAAACCGCTTCCCAAGTTCACTACCCATTTCATTGGCTACTCCCATCAATAACCCCACTAACATAAAAACAAGGTCAGCCAAGCAACCAAAAGAAGGAAAAAAGATGTTGAGAAGATCAAACTCGTACAAGCACACCAGGGCCTGATAATTCAGTTTCAGAGTGCAGACAGTAACAAAACCAGAAAATGGAAAAACTGGAACTCATTCTCCTAATAAAATCAGTAATGGAAGGAAAACTAATGCACAGTTATTCGCTCTGTGATTCTCCTAGTGTGCCATGCAATACGGGCCTGTCAATGTGGCATTTCATTTGTGGTTTAATCAGCAGCACGGGGCACACTATGAACAAAGTGGCAATCGTGCCCCTCCCCGGTAAGCACTGTAACGGCATCATTTCCATCACAAACTCCTCCTTCACCAGCACGGCATCTGGATATCCAAGCGCTCTCTCAATGCACAGCCACTTCTCAGAGCCAGCTGTACGAACGTGCAACTCCGCAGCAAGTCACGAGAGACATATTCATAAAATTTTGCTGTTAGTCACTAGGCAAAGAACAGTCACTATTAAATTCAGACTCCCACTGTAATGCAGACTGCATCAGTCAGTGAAAGCTGTCACTCAGAAAGACACGAAGATTTAACATACGCTTCAGGAGAGAACCCAGGTGTGAGTTCCTGGATGGGTAGGTCTATCAAGATAAGCGCAGTTAATGCTAGCAGAAGTCTCATCTCCATCTACTCAATAAAGGAGTTGTTCTGCACTTACCATCTGTATTTTGATACCGCGCATTCAGATTGTGTTTTTGGATGGACAAACTAAAATGGGAATTTCTCTGTCTCAAGACAGCTGGACAGCCACACATACCAACGCATAGCTTAGAAAGTGCATTTCCATGGTAGGAGAAAAACTCACCAAATAAAGGATTACATTACAGAGCTGTGACAGAAAACGACGGAATGGAAGTATTTTGTGAGAAGCGGCATAGAAATAATTCGTACTCTCAGACTCCCTTACAGGGTCAGTCCCTGATGCCGTGAATCCAGCCCACTTGAGGGAATTCCTGCTGACACCTAGAGCCGTGCACGCAGAAAGCGGAGACTGTACAGTTGCATGAACAGACAAGACATTTTTTCACTGAAGAACAGCATTGTTTAAATGTTAAGCTGGCTAAATATACTAAGGTGAAAATGTAAAAAGATTTACCATATTAATTGCTTGCTACAGACCCAAATTTTGAAAATTTTTAGCGGATAATTTCCCATGAAGTGACTGCAATTCCACACAGGTAATTTACTCTCACGGCTATGCCCGTGCATGCCACTTTGAGCATTTGAGCCTCCTGTATCCTTGTTACCTCTTCCAACCATTGATAAAGCACTTTGTTGCCAAATTTTAAGAGCATAAAATGTGAAAGAGGGGGCCACACCTGGCTAGACTCTGCTAGCTTCTTTTATGAAGAAAAAAAGAAACAAAGAAAATCCGAGGAGGGGGGAGAAGAAAGAAAGGGACAGAATTCTATCCCCCCAGCTGCTCTGTCATGCAAAGTCCCTGGCTGAACTCAGAACATGGGAGCAGCAGAGTTAAGCAAGCAGTTCTGGGAGCATCTGAGCTCGGCCAAAAATTAATTTGTTTCTCAAGATTTGAGCATCCCTCTGAATTCTCTGCTGTCTAATAATATTTGGAACTTACTCCAAATTCTTACTCAGACTTTGGAGCTTACTGACTAGTCCCTTAGTGACAGCATTATAAGGGTTTGTTTCCTGTTTTCAAAAAGCTTACAGGACTTCAGTCTCTTCAGGAACACTTCAGATTTGATGGCCAATGACCCACAGATTCAAAATTTACAAGGGAATATTAATACACTGACAGAAGAGGAGAGTGTGACATATATTCACAGACTAAAAAAATGCCTGTTTCCTTAGGAAACCAAACTAAAAGAAGAAAGGACAGCAAATCAGAGGTTATGCTGAAAGAGCTCTCCTCTCCAGTCAGCATTCATCCTCCGTCCACATTCTGCAGACTTGATTATTGATGCAATTCAGTATTAGTATCTCAGTGTAAATCTCATTTGTCACAAATGCAACAACTTGCCCATTACTATCAGTAAAGCTTTTCTAGCAGGTGGTAGGCTGGGCCACCACCGCATTAAAAAGTTTGTTCAGTAGGATTAGCCTGAGTAGGTTCAACATACGTAGAAGTACATTGTTATTCCACTAGAATAAAACCACCACTGCATTAATTTCAGGAAACCTGAACTCTAGTTACAATGAGACTCAAGAGCCTTCCTTTTAATACGTAAGGTGCACATCAACAATACTTTTCTGTGCAAATGAATCTTTTGTGCTTTATCTAGTATTCCAGTTACCTAGTAGCCAAATTAGTTCCTCCGAGAAATATCTGAAATCTTGCAAAAGCTTGTAATTACAAATAAAAAAAAAGAAATATTTTTACGGCACTGATGAAACATTTATCTAAAATAAATACAAAGTATTTGAACACTTGCTTTATCTTAAGAATTTAAACTACGTTCTCTTCCAATTGAAATTTTGCATGCCACCCGGAAGAAATTTTAGAGGGTGAAAAAAAAAATAGGCATCTTTACATTGGAGCAAGATGATGTTTCAAACAAGACCTTTTCAGGAAGTAATGTGCAGTGAGTTCAGCCTGAGAATCGTATTGCTGAAGAGCGAATTTCAACAGACCAACAGAATAAAATAAATTAATGACGTGTCTCCAAACCGTAAGAAAAATACATCTCTTGATTTGGATTTGGGCATGCAGTGGAATACAACACATTTATGCCAAAGTAGATTTCTAAAACAATTTTATGTATGCAGCTGAAGAAAAAAAACACCATACCTTGCAAAATTACATTATCAGAGCAGAAAAGAAGTGGGATGATAAGTGCAAGCAGAAAGCAAGCAATGGTCAGCTGGCTGGCCTAATTGCCGGCTTTCCGTGCCATTCATGCATGCTATGATTGTTTCAAAATGGCATGAATTGACAGTGCTCTTTTAAATTTCTCAAAAAAAAAAAGGTTTGGAATGAAAATGCCAACAGTTATTACAGCTCAGGTGCCTGAAGCAACAGAATTATTGCTGAGGTTTTTAAGTGGCATGTGATTTTCTGTTTTATTTTCATAAAGAAGTATGATTTTTGAAGTAACTGCTGCAATTGATGTGCAAATTTTGACACATTTTGTACGACAAGTGACTAGCCCAGCGGTACGTGTGCAGATCAATAATAGCACATCTCAGGTACCTGACTGGTGGGTGTTTGGAAGGAGAAGGAAAAGGTTTGCAATCATGCCCAGCAGCAAAACGATTCCCAGAGGCTTTTGCTGTCTACATTATTGAGCACCTGAACTGGTTTTGTGGAACAAACTCAGATAGCATTGGCAATCCCCCGGTGTGAAAGGTTTGGGTGCATAAAAGCAGAAGTCAGAAATATATGGCTTCACTGATTTTAAAACACTCACAGATGACCTAATAGTTTCCAATAGGACCTGAATTTCAATTTAATTTAATAGGTAGCCCTAAGTATATCAGGAAAGTGGCTTTAGCTCCACCAAAATTCTCTGGAGATGAAAAGACACTCACCTCAAATTGATTTTTTTTGAAAAAACTCAGCTACTTCAAAACAAAGGAACAGTTACCTCACGCCTCCTTGGACTTACTAGGAAACAAAGTACTGAAAAAATCTATTACCAGCAAAAGACACTGGTCTTTTGACATATAGTGCAAATGGCAAATAGCTTCTGTTTCTGGAGGAGCCTTCTAGAACACTGGAAGACCAAAGAATGCTTGATACCTTGTATTACAGATTTTCTACTTTCTTCTTCATGGGTGTCTTCTCCTGAAAGGCCAGAGAGAATGTAGAAACTTTCAAAAGAATTTTTAACCTCAAGCATTCTGTTTGGTTTTTGTATTTATTTTTCCTCTTCAAAGAGAAGGAGGTAAAAATGTGCAGAGATTGCAATGGGCTTCATATGTAAAATGCTGTGCAACTTTCTCTGCTAACACTTTTTAAACACAGAAATTTACTGATACATCTTGGCATGCCTCTGTGGCAAGCAGATATCTGAATGATCAGTGCAAAGCAGTTATAAAATAAGACCATATCTAGTCTGATTTATTTTTTTTTCACAGAAGTGTTCTCTAACAAAAAAAAAATTAATAAAAATTGAAGCATTTAAAATAAATATGTTCATTTCAACAAGATATTTTATGAAACCAAATCATAATTACATTACCAAAATGAGAAAGGCTCTATCTGTGAAAATATCTCAGCAGAATAAAAGATTTCTCTCTTACTTAATCATTTACTGCGATTTCGTTTCAGTCAGAAGAGGAAAAAAAAAGAGGTGAATTGGGCCAGCTGGTGAAGAAGGCTTGAATATGAGTCTCTGATTTTCTGGGAACTGCTGGCAAATGGCTGGATAAGTTATGAGAGGCACAATTACCTGGTGCTCTAGTCAAGGCTATAGTACAGAAGGAATAAAAGGAGCCCACCTACTTTTGACTGTAGCAATACAGTGTTTATTCACTTTTTAGAGATAATGAACACAAGCACAGCCAAATTACTCCTTTTTCTTTTACCACCATACCTCTGAAACAGCACAGGACAGACAGAGTTGAGCTGAAGGACAACAGGAGGAACTTAAACGTAAAAAGTCACAATTTATTTGTCCTTAACTAGAGTTCTATCCTACCTAGAAGCAGCACTGTAAATTCTCTTACTTTCCACTCAATAAAGTGCTTTGTAGAAGGATTTTATAACATCACCTTCTAAGCCTGTTCATCTTTGTGGCTCCTCTCTCTTCAGCCTTCCTAGCACAACCCTTCCATATAAATTTGTTAGGAAACAATTTATAGTATTACCATCACTAAGTCTCTCTTGTACCATTGTAAATATGCACAAAGGTTTACAAAACTGGTAAGGCAACTTCCTGCCCCAAGGGCCTGTGTTAGTTATTAAAGCCTTTATACTTATTGCACTATCATACTTTAATGTAGATTTTTAAAATGAATTATTAAGAAAGATCAAAGTGAAACAAAGAGAAACAAATTATCAATAAACATCTACTTATAGATCCTAAATATGAATAAAAGACCATTTTTTTTTGACAGTAGTGTCCAAGACTTCTTAAGTTTTCAAGGAATATCTAGTGCATTATAACTGAACTAAAAGTAATAATTTACTGATATCTGAGTTCACAGCACCTGGAGTAAAATGCACAATGCAATACAGCTAAAACAAAGAGTTTCAAACTATCCACAGAGCCCTGGCATTCTGTCATCTCAGCACTAAAAAGAAAGAAAAAGGGTTTCTCAAATTTACTCTTTCCCTCCCCTGCGATTCTGCAGCTCCTTGTACGCAGGCAGGACGCTGGGCCAGCACATGAAAAACAGCAGGCTGGCACATCCCTCATGCTAACTCCTTGTTCTTTTCAGTTTACTATTTCATTTACAAACAAAGTCATGACAGTTGATGTGACAGCCTTGAAAACACAAGCCAAGAGCAGAAGACAGTAAGATCTGCCAGCACCTGGCAAAGCCTAATGCCCGGCTCTGAGAGGAGTGGCTGTACAGACTGTTTTTAAGGGTACTATCTATCAACGCCAACTTCGTTAAATATTTTGTTGACCGTGAAAACATGGAAGACAAAGAGGAAGAACCACATCAGATAAAACTCCACAGGAGAGCTAGAGCAAATGCCATCATGCTGTGAACGTGCAAGTTAACTCGCTTGACTGGTACGTACATGAGTGGAGCTAATCTCGTGGGAGAAAGATAAGGAGGAGGTCTTGAGATAGGATAGACAGAGAGAATGAAACTGGGGTAAAAGGAGCTAAGGAGGTGGTGAGATGGGACAGGAACAGACCGGAGAAGTTAGAAGGGGGCAGCAATTCACATGACGCAGGCAAAAGAAACTACTAGAGGTCCCACCACTTCACAGCCCTCCCATGGAATCAAAAATTCCCCAAACGCTACCACTTCTCTGCTTCGCATTGCTTGCCAACAGTGCCCCTCACTCACCTGCCACAGAGACAGACAATTTCCTACTGCCATCAGCTGCAGCAGTAATGTAGTTAGTGGAGTCCTGGGTGATGCACATAATATGACAAGCAGATTCCAGATTGACCAGGGGTGAAGTAGGCTTAAAGAATTTCTGTTATCTCAGAATGCCACCAAAGAAAAACTAGAAAAATCAGAGATGACATGACATATTAGAAAGATGTGGCATATAAAAATGGTGCTGGTGAAAAGTTTCAGCTTTACAAAACCAAGCCTTCAGAGGTTGTTTAGCACTGGGATAAAGACTGCCTGTAAAGAACCTGTTTAATTCCTCCTAAGCATAACCATTTGATTTTTTTTTTAAAACTATATGATCTGTATTTCTCTTCCTTAAAAACATCTGGGTTGTGCTTTGAGAGTGTTCTTGTCCATTAGACTAGCTACAGAAGTTGCAACTTCATTTCTTGATGAAGTTGGAAAACATTTAAGAAAGGACTATTGGAAAAAAAAACAAAACAATTATTGATTAATGAATCTGAATTTGCCTTGGAAAACTGGATTCTATCCCAAACCACCACTGAGTTCCCTAGCAAAGTAATTTTAAATCAGACTTTGAAGAGATCCTTTTTCATATCACATCCTTCACTTCCAGATTCATTATTCAAAGTCTTATTTGCTGAAATCTTAATTTGTACCCAAAATGAATGGCAGATGTGTCTGAATGCAAACATGGTATTTGATGTTAAAGAGGATAAAAAATAAGGTGTTTGCATCTTGAATTGTGCATGCAAGCTTAGAGATTACTTTTTAACACTCTGTACCTCTACTAGTAATTTTTGTAATGGGGATAATCCTATTTATTCACCTGATGAAGGTGAAAGCAATTTCCTTAATGTTTGAAAAACTTAATAGCCCCCTGGGTAAATTAGTCATTCGCTCTTCAAAGCAAAGTTTGAAAAGCACGTACTAAATAAGTGTGTCATGTCTGAATAAGGAAAATAAGCTACTAAAATGCAAACATCATACCTTCTAGGCCCTGAAAATGGCCAAGATCTTGTGGAAGAATAAATAGTATCATAATACTAACACACATACAAAGCTAGTGCTACCTCCATAAAGGTAAGGAAAGTCAGCGTTCGGGGTTTGACTTTGCAAGCTTAGTCACGGGCTTTTGATGCAGCTTCCTGGGTGTAAGTAGATCCACATAGATCAAACGCCTATACTTTGCTAACCACAGTTCTACCAATTTTCCTCCTGTCTTTTCAGAAACAGCTTAGAAAAGAGAGTAATGCCTTGTGAGACAGGACAAGATCATCTGGTTTGTCAAAGCTCTTTCTTCCACGTCTATTTAGTACAATTTCCCATTTGGTCAGCATCCTTTAAACCCTTCCTCTGTGCGTGTCCATAAAATGCTGGGGTATCTCAACCTCATTTAAACCACCTACTTACTTGTCTTTGCCTCTTAACTCCTCCCTAGCATTTACTACTCTGCATTACACAGTTCTTCCTCAATCCCCTGCATATATTTAATGTTATCCTTTCTAGCACTCTTAACACTAAACTTCTATCCAACAGGAGCACTACCACACCCTTCCTCATACTGCAGGGCTGTCAGCTCCAGCCAAAGCCCTGCCACTTATTTAAAGGTTACTGGAAACCCTAATCCCCCTTAAAAAAGAAAAAACAAAACAAAACCAAACAAAAAAGGTGACATGACAGGGTGAGTAAAACCCTTAGCATATACAAAGTAAGTTTTGCTTAGTTTTCTTTCTGGGATAGAAGAGAGACATAAAATGAACCAGGGACAAATTTAAATTAGTAAGAGGCGATTTCTCCTTATTACCTCATCAAGTTTACGATATAGATAGCAGAACCCTTAGCTTCTATCTCTCATACCAACGGGCACCCACAACAGCAACAATCACAGCACACAGGGTGGAAATGCAGGTTATATTCCATCTCTAACTGTTCCCTGTAAACAACCAGCTGTCCTCCCAAGAACATGAGTTTTCCCCGATTATTGCCCGGCAGGCTGAACCTCTGATATCATCATAGAATCACTTAGATTCTTAGATCAAAAGACCTTTAAGATCAGAGTCCAGCTGTAAACCTAACACCACTAAACCATGTCCCCAGGTGCCACATCTACACATCTTTTAAATACCGCCAGGGATGGTGACTCAACCACTTCCCCGGGCAGTCTGTTCCAGCAATAGGCCTGATAACCCTTTCAGTGAAGAAGTATTTCCTAATACCCAATGTAAACCTCCTGTCCTGGTTTGGTACAGGGTGGAAGGGGGCTAGAGTACTAAATGGGACAGGAACTGACTAATTTGGTAGGTCAGAAGGTAACGACGATTTCCAAGTTATGTATTTGTCTGACTACCACGTATAGATTCCCAAGCATAGCTGTAAACATTCACCTCCACTTCATTTCTTTATAACCTACAGGGAGGACAGAGAGCAGCCGCAGTGCTAGCGGTGTACAGGAGACTGTGATGGTTTGTATGTACCAGTGCCCAGAGGCAATAGCACAGCTGCAGCTGGGCTCACTGGTGTCAGGCATCTCCCTGTTTATACCTTCAGAGCCAGGAGGAATGAGCTGGATCTAGTCACTGTGGCAATCATGACATAATGGATATCAGAGAAATAATAAATTCTGCAATGAATGTTGAGATAAAAATCAAAGGTCTCACTGAAAGTGACCACGAATCCTCCTGCAGATTTTAGCAAGCTTTGGACCAGGCTCTGTTAGAGCAACCCCCACGCTCTGACTCTGGTGACCAGTTTCAAGGCTCCTGCCCTTCATTTTATCAGTTGCGTTTTTCTCGGGCTCAGGACCTCAACAGCAAAAGCCAAGGCCCCCATCTGAGACACTCTGCTTTCACAGAAACACGAGATGTGACTATTTTATTATGATAAGCAAAATACAAGACTCAAGTTATAATAGTCACACTTACTACTATGTAAGCCATTTCATTTAAAAATGAGCATGAAACTAAGTTTAGACAAGAATAACTTTTGTATCGGAAGACAAATATCACTGGTATAATAATAATGTAAAATTAAAATATTAGAATCAGCTAACTTAGAAGATAGATAGCAAAATGAATAATATATGCAAGTACAATCCAGAGTTCTGTTTTATGCATACAAGGGGAATAATTAACTGATCTGGAAACATGCAAATGAGGGCTTAAAAGCATTTTCAAAACAGCACATCCAATTTCAGTTACACATGCAGAAGTTGCTACATTATAATAATTAGATTTTTTTTCACAAAAGATTTATTTATTTTGAATAGGAGTATTAAATATTATACTAATTACTAGTTATTTTACTTTGTACCCAGGGAAAAGGAATGAATATTCATTAATTCCTCAAGCTACCAAACCCCAACAGACCAGACAGATTCCAGCGTAGCTACTGATAAGTATGGAAAATGTTTGGTACAAAATCAGGCTCATTCCACAAATCATAGCTCTGTCTTTTTCACAAGTTAAATGCTCTACAAGAAGCAACAGAGCAACAAATAAAACCAGAATACATCAGTGTTTTTCCTTTTACTTTTTAAGTATCTTTTTGTACAATGCCCTTGGGAAAGCTTTTTATTAGTATTATTTTGGGAATATTATATCCATTTTGCTGTGGTAGCAAAGGTAAAACTCAACATTTTCTGGAGATAAATAATAATCAAAACATCTTTTGCTTGTTCTCCTGTTCATTTTTTTTTTTTTTTATAATGTAAGAAGCTCTACTGGCTTCCTATCATCATCATAGTGACTACAGGAAGGACACTTGTCCATCAGATACAAACCAGCACATAATAATAATCACATACTTCTCAGCAGCATTCCAGGTTCACTGTCTAGCTTCAAGACAAGAAACCTATTCAGATTCCATGCTTTATTTTTATTGGTTAAATTAAGACCAAAACTTTTCAGTGACAAATGACCTGGGGATTCATAACTTTTGGAATTCCCAAGTGGAGATACTGTACAGGGGCTTTATTTTTCAGAGACTAGCCATAAGGCCATACCAGGACAATGGTTGTCCAACTCAAGCTCTGGAAGTTACTTTAAAAGTAATGGGTTACCCACTTGGCAAATGGCTGAGTGTCCAGGTCTCGGCCGGGACAGGGTTAATTTTCTTCCTAGTAGCTGGTACAGTGCTGTGTTTTGGATTTAGTATATAATAATGTTGGTAGCACACTGATGTTTTAGGTGTTGCTAAGTAGCGCTTACACTAAGTCACGGACTTTCCAGATTCTCACGCCCTGTCAGTGAGAAAGCTGGAGATGCACAGGAAGCTGGGAGAGGGCACAGCCAGGACAGCTGACCCAAACTGGCCAGAGAGATATTCCACACCATATGACATCATGCTCAGCAAATAAACTGGGGGGAGTTGCCTGAGGGGCAGTGATGCATCACTTGTTTTTATTGAGTTTTGTTTCTATCTCTATTTCTTGTTTTCCTTTCCATTATAATTTTTATTATTATTATATTTTATTTTACTTTAGTCATTAAACTGTTCTTACCTCAACCTACATACTTCCTTGCTTTTACCCTTCTGATTCTCTCCCTTATCCTATCAGGGAGGTGGAGGGTGAGCAAGCGTCTGTGTGGTCGTTATCTGCCGACCGGGGTTAAAACACAACACTGGGTAAGACAAAGGGAATCAACCAGTTACCAGAATCAGAGCAACCATCAAGCTCAGTCACTGCAGAGCTTGCTGCCTGCTGTCAGGCAGTGTTTGGACTCTCTCCACATGTGCATGGATAATCCTTTCCAGGCTCTTCTAAAGACCAGCCATGCCCACCAACGATCTTTAGAACAGTTGAAGACAGAGTGAAACCATCTGCCTGTAAGTTAATTTGAAATTTCGTACGTTGTAATGCCCATTTGTGTAGTTTCATTCAAATCTAGAATAGTTGCAGACTGACTAAATTTATTTCTCAAATTAGATCTAAAACTTACTGGAATTAGGTTGACTCTCTTGACAGTGTCTCAAAGGAAGGTATGAATTCTGCATGAGTTTGGATGCCTTCTCTTACTCTAACAGTAACTATTTCACTCTTCATTTTAAATTGTCTTTATTTTACAGTGTTAGATGATTTTTAACAAGCACTGTTCAGAATCTAATCACATTTGACATAATAGCCAATCCTTTTTTTTTTTTTTTAATTAAAACATCATTGCAAAAAAATCCCCCCAAAATTCATGAACTGCCTTCCACATATTTCTAAGAAGTCAAAATTTTAAAAGAAGATTAAAAATACCTTGAGATATTTCTTACTTTAGCTGAAATGTAAGTATTTACACTTTGCATTTTGAAATCAGTCTACAATTTCACATGTAGATGCTCTCAAGGAAGATTAAAATCTCTTATTTGGACACTCAAATTGATATAAATGGACAACAAAATATCCCCTGTTCTTTATACCCAGGATTTATATCTGATCTGATCTTGTGATTCAGATGCAAGATTTACACAGCTTTGAAGAGTGTTTGATAACACCTCAGACTGCTCCCCTGCTATTTTACACTGTAATTACAAGGGGGGAAGCAGTCTGAGTGTCTTTAAGAGAGAATATAATTTAGGTTATTATAAAATGAAAGAATCAACAGGAGATTTGTGCTGCTCAAAAAAGTGTTTTAGGTACATTAATTAAAGACTCTTCAAAGCTGCATAGCTGGGAACTGGATGTGCCTATTTTGAGTCTAGAACTGGACTAACTCAATGAGAGAAGGAGGAGGTTTTCTGTTTGACTTGCCTGAACTAACATCCAGAAATACAAACACATGACATTTCAGGCATCAATCTCACATTTCACATGCAGTTACCAATATATTTGAACCAACTCTAGTTCAGAGCTAAACATGGAAGCCCACAATGTAGTGTCTAAAAGTGAATCAAGGCCCCACTACAGATGTGCAACCGATGCCAAATTCTTTACATCTGTTCCTAAACTTTTAAATGAATGCTAAAGTTCCCTCCTGAACAAGAGGATATGTGAAGAATTGTAAAATGGAGTTAACCACCTATTTCAATTAGGCTATTTTTTTTAACTATCCTTGTTCTTTTATACTCATGAGATCGATTTATGGTGTGCCATGATTGGTAGAAGACAATACTATGACATAAAATGCATCATTAATATTTTAAAAACCTGTATGATACATCTGTGTGGATAAATAACATAAAAGAAACCAATTAAAACAAAGTCACTGAAGTATAAGTAATATTTGAAAAATTATCATTCAGCAAGCTAGTGAAATAAACTAATAATTAAGGTATTTACCATTAGTCTAAGACAGTGCAGCCAGGATTGGGTTAAAGGAGCTGTGTGCATGTGGGGTGGGATATATTGGTCACAATTACCCTTTACTAATTTGAGATAGTACTATAAAACACGCACAGAAATATTTCAAAGAAAATGTTATTATAATAAATGCTACCTTTTTCTGCTACTCAAGTAATTAATTATTTAAACTGTTACGAGAGACAGTCTCTAGATTCACACACTTGTAATGACTGGGAGGATATTTAAAATTCATCACAGTACATTAAACTTCCACTGATTAGTTAGCATCACTGCAAAATAAATAAATAGCCAATTTGCTTTGATCAGCAGAAATTCTGATAAAATCAGCAAAACACCAATTAAAATGTGAAAAATATCACCTACTGTCATTATTCTCCTGGAACTAAGGCATAGAGAAAAAACTGATTCAATGTTTATTTTCATATCAGCTGTGTCTTTAAACTGTAAATCATCACAGCTTTTGCTTGCATCCCTTTCTCACAACCCCAGCATTAATTCTGTAGATGGTTTACTGTGGACTGCATCATCCTAGAACAGAGCATCCTATCATAAACAGAATAATAAGGTCTTGCTGCACTTTATGAACTCCTGTTGGGAAGGGCAGGGGGGAGTAGCAACTCACTCAGAAATATGTGGACAGAGACTAAACTTAACATGTGGGATTTTTGCCTGAAACTTTGTTCTTTGGAAGCAGGTGGAAGAGAATGCAATGATTAAGTAGAGGTGCTATATTTACAGTTCTATATGTTTATCGAGTTCCTGAGCCTGCAGATAACCACATAGCTGCCTGTAAGTTGGCTAGAACGCTTCGAAGACATAGAAGGTAAGATCTCAGTAACTGGGCTGCAATTTTTAGCAACTTTAACTTTCATGAAATAAGATGATTTTATATGAACTAACAATTTTTAGACCTACACTACCTACTGACAATGTCAGTGCTTCTAATTATAATATATAATCTTCAGCTGTAGTGATTGCTAAGTATCCAATTAAAACAATCTGGGTAAATCATTTGGGCTCCTGGCTGTTTGAGCTGAACACAGGCTGAAGATTTTGAGCACAGCTATGCATTGATTTGAAATACCGCATACTTCATATCACTTGGCAAGTCTTGACAGATCTCGGAAAAAGAGAATATCCCGGTTCTTGTTAGGGTAGAGTTAATTTTCACCTGAGCTGGGAGATGAACTGGAGGTCACAGCTAAGAGTTTACTAATTAGCCAACACTGGGATAGTATACCCAAATTAGCCAGAGGGCTGTTCAATACCATGTGACTTCACACTCAGTATGTAGAGTGGGGACAGGGCTGATGGGCAGGCTTGGCTACCTGGGAGGCAGCTGGCCAGCAGGATCCACTGTGAGCTACCATACTGTAAACTAAGTGCTTAAGTATATTCTGGTCTTGGCTGTCTTTTTTTTTCCTCCTCCGTTTTCTCTGTTCTGTTAAACTGGTTTTATCCCAACCCACAATTTTGCCTTTCTTTCCTGATTCTCCTCCCCATCCCACAGGGGGTATAGTGAGGTGAGGAACGAGAGAGCAACTGCGTGGTATTTTAGCTGCCAAGTCAGGGTAAATCACAAGAGAACCACACCATGCATCCTACATACCAGTCACCCATAGTGGAGCATGGGCAACACAAAAGAAAAAACTATGGCCTACTAGAGATAAAAATGATTAGTGTTTACACTCTCTCTCTAGGGGGTCATTTTGGTCAGATATTCTCTGGGTGAGCCAGTCCCCACATTGAAGTTTCTTTCTTTACACATGCCAGTTTCTTTGTCGTTTATCTGCCTTTTTAAACTCTACATTGGAAATTTTTCATAGTACCTGGAGTGGAAACTAAGCAAAGAGTTTAGTAGCTGATCCATTGTCACCACTCAGCCTCTTACTGACTACTACAGCTGGCACTCGTTTAGAGATGAATCATGGACTTGCAACCAAAGGAAGACACAGTTCTGGAATAAAATACCAGCTAAGAAGGAATCAGAAAGCTCAATCACAAACACATACTTCTCTTGGAGTAGAGTTCTTGTGAGAGATTAACTCTGAGTGCCCTTGCAAAACAGGATTCCTATATCAGAGGGGCTTCAATGGAGGGAAACCAATGAACTGGCACACAGAGAGGGGGAAAAAAACCAACCAAAACTATCATGGGTATAAAGAAGTCAACACAAAGACAAGAAGAGGTGGTGTGGCAGCTTAAGAGATATAAAGAGAGAAAAGTCAGAGTTTATGTGAAAATGCAAAAGAAGGCAGAGTGCACAGCACCTTGAAGAAAAATACATAACTAACCTTGGAGTCAATGAAGGAATTCAACAGTAAAGACCTGTCAGTTACAGGGTACAGCTCTTGGAACAGCCTTACAAGGTAATTTCTCTTTTCTCAGCTCTTATTATCCTTCCCATGCTGACAAAATTTGCTCACATGGCACAGCAGCAAAGAAAACCCACCACATAGCTTCCCAAGATATGAGCACGAAGACTTTGGCCCAAGGCTTGCTTTCTCTCACTACCTGTGGCACCACAGTGGCAGGCAAAAAAGTGAGCAAGCTGGCTAAGCTGATGGCTAAACACAGCACAGGTACATACTGCCCTGCCCCAGTCAGTATCAGGTTGTGCTGAGCCTCTTAAGAAGGTCGTTAATTTTGGTCTTATGAAAAAGCAATAGATGCCATAGTAGTTCTTTAATTGGTAACAAAAGGTAACAAAGCAGGTAACAAAAATTTACAGAACGTAAGGAGCTGGCCTTACAGCTCTTACGGTGCCTGCATAGATGGTGTGCAAAGACGACGTGAAAGCTAATGGTTCTGGGTGATCAAGGAATTCTCACAGCCTGCGGATCCCTGCTTCTCTGAGCACGTGCCATTTTAAGATAACAAAAGGATGGAAGACGCAGCACAGATTCTCAGTTACCATAAAGTCCCTGGGTTTAAGTCAGCTCTTTTGCACTGTTTCCACACAGAACTTGTAATATATTAATTTGCATTCTATGATGTTCATTGTTGATGAAACCTACGTCTTTCAAAGTATTTTTCTTGACTATAGCAGTGTTTTCTAATACACAGGAAAAATAGGTACTCAGAATGAAATGTTACTCTAAAGTTCAGTAATTTGGATGGAAAAATTACGGATACGCTGGTAATCGCAAATGGTCTGAGGTTTGAATGATTTTTCCACTCCAGTTAAATATATTGAGAAGTAGATTCAAATAATTTAAAAGTGCTGGAAATAAGCAGTATTTGGAATTAATGGAAGCCATATATCCACCCTGTTGCATTCATTAGTTTTGAATTATAGTTCACACAGATTAAGAAATGCAGTGAAGTTAAAATGAAGCAATTTTGTTGCTAAATATTGTCATTTAGATTAAAATATACGTGTCTGTTGAATCCAAAAGCCAAACACTACTACCACTGCTTTTATTATTTGTAAAATCTAAAATAAACTGCCAACAAGCACTGAGCAAAAACTGGGAAAACGTTTCAAAAGAGAGAACAAACACCCCAGTGATCCCCATCTCCCTGAGTAACTAGAAAGAAAGTCTAGTTTTAAGACAGTCCTCAAGAAAGTAATGTTATACTAACTGCACATTTCTAAATAGTTTAATAAGGGATCTACACATTATACATGCTCTAATACATGGCTGAGAGTCCAAAAGGCTAACAGGTTGCTCATAACCCTCTCTTACCCATCACTTACAGGCTAATGCCCTTTATTTCAGCTGCGGAACCTTTACCACATTGGTAACACGCTAAATAATTTAAAGCCTTTTATAAACCATTTTTAAGTGAATATGACTGATTAGAACTAACAATTCAAGGAAGAAGGGCAATTCTTGTCTTACGAAGAGCTTCACAGGAGTCGGCCTATGCAAATACAGAGGTCTACAAACCCAAATATTGTTCTTCCAAATCCTGAATCATGTATGGATTTCTGATCATTTCAAATTGGACCCCTTGCCTGGGGAAGTTTATTTGAAGCATACTACCGGCCAATTTTACATTTATCCTGTAAGGACATTTGGCAAAATGTTGAATGGTAGCAAACTTTGCTCACTGACCATAGAATAAAGGGTGCTTCCACACTGGAGTGAAGAAATCCTCATTTTTAAATACAGTACCACCAATCAACATGCAAATGAACACTCACGGCTGAATTTTTAATTATATTAAATATCCCATGGGCTTCCTTTGAGGCACAGTTTCATCCCAACAACTCAGGACAGACAGCAAAGTTTTACTGTGACTAAATTTCCATTTAAAGATCTTCAGAGCATTTTTAAAGGCAAACATGTAAAGTGCATTTTAAATTTATTTTCCTTCACTCTTGTGTAGAAATGTCACCAACCAGATCTTACCACATTTCTATGGTTCCACATAGACTTCATCAACACTTTTTATTTTTTCATTCAATTCAAAGACTTATCATACTGTTTATAATTTTAAACAAATCAACCAAGGCAAGTAATTCTATGGGGTGGAGGCGTATCTCCTAAATGATGTTGCCAAATGAGTCACCATTATTAGCATTTTTCTATACTCTTTTTACACTGTCCTACTTTGGCATAATCAGCAGCAGGAACATGAAAATACTTTAGACCACCACATCTGCTTCACTGCTTTGATGCAAAAAATGAGAATGAAATTCCAGAAACATCTTAAGAATGCCCATTCCAAGGACCTCACCAGTGGCACAACACGAAACGACACCTGAAGAGTTTAGCTATGTGGAAACTGAGGTGCTTACCTGGCTCAAGACTTCTGAGCTGCAGGTAACTGCTGCCTTGTAACTGCAGTATTTTCCATTAATTGCCATTCACCGTTCTCCTCGCAGCAGCTCCAAAACCAATATGCTGCTAGCTACCTAGAAAAGGAAGAAGAAAGCAAACTAAACTAAAATGAATTTGAAAGAAAAAGAAAAGAAAACGAGAAAAAATTTTACAAGTTAGAAGAATTTGATTAAAGCATTTATAAAGAAGTGATTTTCAGCAAGTACGCACTCAGAACACTATGAAATCTTTAAAGGGTATATGACCTAACAAGTCAAGGAAACAAGTTTTCTTTTTACGCTGCTTGGTTATCCTGTTTATTTCCTAATAGTTCTACATCCATAAAAGGCCAAAGGACTCTGACCTTGGCAAGTTAACTAAGCAAGAAAAGGCAATCATGTGTGCAAGGTTGTCACCTGCACTACAAATTATGATAAAATATATCTCAGTATTGGAAAAAATAGCTGTATGTCTTCAGTGACATCCACTGTAGTACATTTAAGGATTTGAATAGGACAGCAATTTATTTTGCACTAAAATGTTTTATGGTTATCATAAAGCATTATGTCTTCAGAGACTGAAAGGTGATGTTTTTATGGACTGTTGCTTCTTGTTGCATTATCTTCACAGATCAAAAATTATCCCTCTTTTTTTTTTTTTTCTTTCCCAAGTGCGCCCCTATTGCCTTACTAATAAAAGATGTCATACAATGGCTCAGTCTGATAAAAAGGAAACTGTTAAACAAAGTGTACAAGCAACATATTTCTAACACAGAAGAGTTTCACAATGAATGATTATCCAACTAATTAGTGAAATAAATAATAATAATTGCCTGTCCCTCCTCATTAGACTCTTAGAAAGAAAATGGAGCCCCAAAGCAGAGTTCTAGCGTTTGATTTGAAAAATTGGACCTTGGTAATTTCATTATCACTTTGCCCAAAAGCCACAATGACAGGGTGGAAAAAAACATCAGGCAGACAGACTGAGTGATATGCAAGATGTTCCGTTTTTAGCTTAAGAATAGTTTTGAGGTAGCAATTGAGTAATCAGATGTGGTTAGTTTGCTCCTGATTTATCCCTTCTGGAGAGCCTGAACTACCAGTGAGGATCAGGTGGAACAAATATACAGTATGTGCTCTTGACACGTTAATCTGATGGATTTCAGGCTTATCTAAGTCTACATAAATTATAGATAGTGTATAAATTGATTATGATTGAGTATTAATATATCAAAGCCCCTTCCCCTTCATCACATGTTGTTCAGCCTTTGACCAATATCAGGCTTCCACGTGGCTGACATTGGTCATGCTTCTGTCACCTTTGCACTGTTCTCTTGTAGGCCACTTTTTTTCCAACATTCCTTAAAATTCTACATTTTACACAGAAATAGAATGCCTGCCAAAGCCAGAACATCTAAACACATTACTGGATGCTGAAGGAATTTCACTGGCTTCTAATGAGGCAGCGAATTAGCCTTAAGGGGTCTAGTTTCAATCTGACGCACGCATTAAATGGAGTTACGCACGTCACGTAACTAATCAATTTATCTAGGCATAAATATAGCTCTCATCACTCTGGTTCCTAAGCACTTCAAAACAAGCCCACAGAGGCCTTTGAGGATCACCACAGAGAACAGGCCCACGAGAACCATGATATCACACATTTCTCTCTCTTACCCTCCAAACACTAGCAACATCTTTTGAGGCTCTTGGACATTGTTGTCCAACACCAGAGATACATAAAAAAAATCAAGCTACCCTACATAGCCCAAAAGGGATGAGATTAAAATATGGATAGGCTTTTAAGAACAAACACAGAATTTTTGTTTACTTGTTCTAACACTAGTCCTTGCCATAATTCCACGGTGATCTATACAAAGTGTCCTGTACTTGTCCAAAGATGCAGTCACAGAAGAAAGAAAAGGAGTCTCCCAATTTTTCACTGAATTGCACTTACATGGAGTCTCAAAATTCAAACGTCAGTGATTTCATCTGTACACTCTTCTATTCACCTCCACAGTCCCCCTAGCTAATCCCTTCCTGGTACCTTTTCTTGTCTCCTCATCTGGCTGATTGCTGGCTCCAACTCCTCCTACCGTGTTCCCCACCCTCACAAGTCAGAGCCAGAGCCTCTCTTGCCCTCTGCAAATATCACATCAGCTTGGACAAACCTAGAGAGCCTTAATTTTTCACAAATTACCCTGAAAAGCTAGTTCATTGCCTTATATTAATTCCAACATTTCCCTTTCAACAAAGCAAAGTTACATTCAGGCTCCACACGTGAGGAATTTTTACCTGTTTGACATAAATCACTTTTTAAGAGTAATGAAATTAAAACAGTGAGAACAGCTAGGTGGAATCCAGCAGTGGCTTACTTCAGCTCAGCATGCACCTGCTCTTCACCAGCAGGACCTGGTAACACACTTTACATAGAATCATTATGGTTGGAAAAGACCTCTAAGATCATCATGTACAACCATCAACCCAACCCCACCATGCCTACTAAACCATGTCCTGAAGCGCCATGTCTACACATTCTTTGAATGCTTCCGGGGATGGTGACTCCACCACTTCCCTGGGCAGCCTCTTCCAGTGCCTGACCACTCTTTCAGTAAAGGAATTCTTCCTAATATCCACTCTAAACCTCCCCGATACAACTTGAGGCCATTTCTTCTCGTCCTATCACTTGGTACCTGGGAGAAGAGACCAACACCCGCCTCCTTTCAGGCAATTGTAGGGAATGGTAAGGTATCCCCTCAGCTTCCTCTTCTCCAGACTAAACAACCCCAGTTCCCTCAGCTGCGTAAGATTTGTGGTCCGGACCCCTCACCAGCTTTGTTGCCCTTCTCTGGACACACTTCAGCACCTCAACATCCTTCTACTGAGAGGCCCAAACTGCACACAGCACTCGAGGTGAGGCCTCACCAGTGCCCAGTGAAGGGGCAATCACTGCCCTGCTCCTGCTGGCCACACTGTTCCTGATGCCAGCCAGGATGCTGTTGGCCTTCTTGGCGCTGGCTCATGTTCAGTTGGCTGTCAACCAGCACCCCCAGGTCCCTTTCCGCCAGGCAGCTTTCAAGCCGCTCTTCCAAGCGTTGCATGGGATTGTTGTGACCCAAGTGCAGGACCTGGCACTTGGCCTTGTTGAACCTCATGCAGTTCACCTCACCCCTATCCAAAACATTCATTCCTGTTTGTTATTTTAATAATCACATTACTTTTATCTCCCTGTTCCAAGATAATTTAGTGCTAGCAGGATTAACCATATTATCACACCAGAGTGCCATATATTAGAAAACTAATATATGCTATTTCAGTTTTTAGAAATTCGAGCATACAATATGGACTAGCACAGTTTATATAGCTGAAGTGAGCGGCTTTCCTAAATTATCTTGAGTCTGAGAGCTGTTAATTTTTGCAGTCCTTCCTTTTCCTGATGCCATGTTCATTCAAAAGCTGATCCTTTGAAATATTCCTATCCTGACCAAAAGCATATCTGGAGGGTCTTGGTGAATACGTAAGTGTTTAATGTGCTTTTATGTTTAATGAAGTTCTACATCTTTCAAAGATCCCATCCCACAAAAGTTTCCTCCAAATTAATGCTTTCTTACTGATCTAACTGATTTAGGAATACTGAATTAAAACAAACAAACAAAAGATATAGACACAAAACCTACAAGGAAAAAAAAAATACACACAAAAAACATGCAACCCAAAAACCAACCACATAAAAAGGGAAAAAAAACCAACCAAAACAAACCCCCACAAAAAGCCCCAACCCCACAAAACCCCTGAATATAAGACTCAAACTGCTGCATTACATCCTACTATACTACTATGGAGACATTTCAAGCTGAAATCCTCAATAAGTTGAGATGTTTGCAAAGAACCAAGAGCAACAGCCAAGCTGTATGTGAGCAGTCCTATGTGTCCCATGTAATTTGTGTGCAACAAGAATAGGGAAAAAAAGTAAAAAGAAAAAAAAAAAAATCAGTACGTTACTCTATTCTTACCATCCTGCAATGCCCACACAAGTCCTCATTAACTTCAGTGGCAATACATTGCCTTGTCAAGAAGCAAAGGAGGAAAAAGCTCCTCACAAATAGAGTGCAAAGGAGATGCTGGAAGAAGCTGGAATCACAAAACATAAGAACAGAACATTCGGAGCTTCTGAGCTTGGCCCAATTAATGGGATGCATCCATAATTTAAACAGTTCAAATCCAGAGCTTGTAGCAGCCAGTGCGAGGTTCTTCTCCACAGCAAGAAGAGTTTAACTCAATTCAGATCACGCTCCGGGAGTTAGAGATGTGAATAACTGTCATATGTTGCTCAGCTGTCTGTCAGGCAGTGATGGGTCTCTATTTATCGCACTGTGCCACCACACTAACTCTTTCTTTGTCACCACCACAACGTGAGATTGCGTCCACACGTCTCTACACAAAGATAAAACTGTCAAAACAAAAACTTTTTGTAATGCTACTCTATTAGAGGATAAGCCAAAGCTCATTAAAATCAACGGAAGTCTTTCTTCTCTGCAACAGGAGGCACTTCCTCTCTAAATAACGTACAAAAAACATCACAAAGACACAGATCATAGGTAGAAAACACTGTGTGAAGGCAATCATAACCTGTCCAAAAATGGACAAGCCAAGCTAATTTTTAAGCATAGTTTTGAATGAAAGTTATACTGCACACAAGCATCTATTTTTCAATATCAGTTGTAATCATACCTCTAAAATTAAAAGTGAAAAAACCCAAAACACATATCAGCCTTTCTAGTTTGACAGGAGGGCAGCTATTTTGTCTGCATCTTAAATGGAAGAAAAGCAGACCCCCCTCCCTGAAACACTAACCATTTCCAAAGATCTCATTAAAAGGTTTCTCTGTTTTCACTTATTATTATGTAGTGACTACAGAACACCTATAAATCTGATCGAATTAGGTTTTCAGACCTTTATTCCAGATAGTTTCTTCGCCCTGTGTGGACCTTCTCAGGAAATGAGATTTAATGAGTCACAGTCCTTACTGACAATCACAGGAGAGCTCATTAACTTTCCGTCAGATTTGTACCTACTATCTGCCCTCGATATGCTTGTGACTTACTGGAGCTAAATATGATACTTCAGAGAAAGCAGACATACTCAGATGAAGCAATACAGTGGATTTGAAATACTATAGAGATAAATATTTCTCCTTAATTTATTTTGAGAACTTAAAGGAAAAAAAAATCAACACTCCTTCTCTCCTTTCTTAACATTTTTTTCTCTATTGTGATGGCATTGCTGACAGCAAGACAGAGTATTACAGAAAATTAAGAATGACATTTGAAGACTCCTCGCAGATACAGTAGCAGAGAGCTAATCTAAACAGTCCATAATACAAGGCTCTGGGGACTGAGACACATTTATTTTCTAGCGTATAAATTTGCGGTTTACCACAATCCTGAAAAACTTTCAGGGTATCAGTGTCAGATTAAGGCATGAGGCAGTGCAGGCAAACCTGCTTTTTGACCTGCCCCTCCCACATTCACAGCTCTCTATCTCCATTTTGAATATTTCTAACTGGGTTCCTGCCTCTCAGCACATCACCTGCACAGCCCAGCGCCTCCCGGTTCTGCCTGACGGGCACGGCTCTGGGCTGCTCTGTGCAAAGGAACTCCTAAGTCCCACGGCTGCAGCCCCGGAAGAGATGCTTCTGCATTCCACACAACGCACTGTGGAACAGCAGCGTTCATCCGATAGATTGTGAGAAATGAATGGCCTTCGTCTTCTTCCACCTACATTTCACATTTCCTGGAAGGAAAGGAGAAGTGAAATTGTGGTTCTTGTTTCTGTTGTTCAGCTTGACAAGACAGTGTTTCTTACCGAGAGCACATTGCAAGGTGCTGGTCTCAGCCAACTCTTTGCAAGTAGTCACTTTTTTAGTTAGTGTTTGCTTTTATCTCTCTCTGCAGCTTTCATATAACATTATTTTTTAGTTGAAAGGAGGATCAGCCTGCCCTCTCACAATTTGCTTTCACAACATACCCCCTTTCCAAACATGTCTTAAGGACAGTCCAATAAGCAGGCACCTAACCCAGAAAGGGATTTTACCAGACTGTACTATGGTAAGTACTCACCTTTTCCAGGAAATCACCCGTACAAGAAAAAAAAAAAAAAAATATATAAAAGAATGACTTTCTCAAGCAATTCACTGTAGTGCCAGTCCCCAAGTCAACAAGCACTCTTCTCAGCTTAGTAGGTAATAATATTTGGTTTTGGCTCTCTCCTCTCCTCTCCTTAGCACGGCTGTTCCTGCTCTTCCATCTATCATCTCTCCCCCATCGTGTTCCTCACATTTCATACGGAGACAGCAGCGGCTGCAAAGGGTCTCAACAGGCTGGCAGGGGGAGGAGGTTGTGTTGGGACATACACGGTTGGCGGTGCAAGGCGAGTTTTACATTTCCTGTTTCCAGGGCTCAGCAGAACTGCCACAGGTCCCTCCTCTTAGAATTTTGCCAATCTCTGCATATAACAATGTTAACAAAATTTATACAAATCACGGAACAATTCTAAAGATGCGTGTTTTTAAATGTATTGATAAGTCTGTTGAGGTAAAGAAATGATGGCAGCAAAGTAACACCAGCAACGAATGTGACTACAACTTCCTAGTGTGTTTATTTTAGCACCATTAACAACACCCCAGATCAAGCCAAATTATATTCCATCAGAAAGAA
>WHYT01017368.1:535983-562146 GCA_009806455.1 Tetrax tetrax | reverse complement strand
GGGGGAGGAGGTTGTGTTGGGACATACACGGTTGGCGGTGCAAGGCGAGTTTTACATTTCCTGTTTCCAGGGCTCAGCAGAACTGCCACAGGTCCCTCCTCTTAGAATTTTGCCAATCTCTGCATATAACAATGTTAACAAAATTTATACAAATCACGGAACAATTCTAAAGATGCGTGTTTTTAAATGTATTGATAAGTCTGTTGAGGTAAAGAAATGATGGCAGCAAAGTAACACCAGCAACGAATGTGACTACAACTTCCTAGTGTGTTTATTTTAGCACCATTAACAACACCCCAGATCAAGCCAAATTATATTCCATCAGAAAGAATGAAAATTTTTTGCTACTTATTTTCCAAACTATTTTAATAACCTGCTTATTCTCTATAATGAGCGTCCTTAAAAAGCAGAAACTTTCAGTGAATAACTGCTTAAAGAAATATCAGAGGCCAGTGAGAAAAAGACAAAGGAATGTGATCAAATATTTGATCCTGCTCCTTTTTCATTCAGAATTATCTGTTCAGATCTATCTTTTAATTTCACACTTGCACACTTCAGCGCACGTTCTCTTTGTACCCACAGCACTCACATGAGCACATCCTCTTAATTTTCCATATGGGAAATAGGTGCCTAAGTGGTATTTCTGCTGCACCAGAAAGAAAAGTCAAATACGCAGCACCAGCTACTGGGTCAGAGATTAGCCCTTGTCCATGTCAGGCTTTCACACAGCTTCCATTCCAGTAATATCTGAGCACTTCCATTACCATAATATTTGGTAGTTGTTTTCACAACCTTCCCAAGGTAGGAAGTATGTTTGTTTTCTTTCTTGCAGATGCAGAAGCAAGACAGAGCAATCTTCCCATGTTCACAAAGGAGGTTCATAAAGGAAAAGAAAAGGGGACCCGAGTCTTTTGTGTCCCATGGTAGCAAACTTTATCAGGAACCAACCCTTCAAAGTGACCAGGTCATTTGAATGTAAATGCAACTAGCCAGCTCTCCAACTAGGAACATGAGTGACAGTAAAGTGCTGAAATAAGCCTCTTTTATGCCTTAGAATTCATGGTGCTCTGCACTAAATCTCATTTCTCTCCAGCTTAAATAAACTTTTGATAAAAGTATAAATGATAATGTGATATACACCCCTCTTTGCCTTTCCAGAGGAAACTTCCTAGGTCACAATGTAGATTGATGATCAGAGCAGGTGAGTGAAACCAAGAATTGCAAATTCCGTCGCTGCCTCAGGTCATAGCTCTGAGCCAGCCAATTCACCTGTTTCATACTTTCCGTCACGATAAATGCAGAGGGGGAAACAACTTGTAAGGGATTAGGATCATTCAGTGCAAACTTAAACAAGCTATAAGAGCTCTGTGTTTTGAAGGGGTAATTTAGCTATTTATTGCCAGCTCAATAGGTTTCATGGACTAGTACTTGTTTTGCACATCTGTTCTTTCCTGTACCCGGGATCTCTCCCCTACCTCAGGATCTCCACGTTGAGATGTTTGGGTTTTTTTTCCTCATTAAAGGGCCTTTCCCTTAGGGCCAGTGGGGCCACTAGCGCTGCAAGGTCCTTGGCACAGCACTTCCAGGTGACCAGGGAGCAGAGGGTCAGCTGCGCAGAGCAACAGGTTACGTTGACATCAGATGTTCAGGAAGATCCTGGACTGCTTGTCTAACAGTTCAGTTGCACATTTACCTATTTTTTTAATCTATCATTTTCACAGATAAAACAGAATTGAGCAGCTTTTATGCCATTACATAAGCTGTTTTTCACAGGAAGTTAATGGTTTTAGTCCAAGACACTGCAAGTCAGGATTGCAGGTGTAATTCCAGCTCAGTATGACTTCAGGGTTCCAGTGCCAGTCATTAATCACTTGAGCTGCACTTTCTGGGTTTATGATTTTGACAAAATCCCTTCATTTGAATTACGGCCTTGTACTCAACACTACGGTATCTATTATTTGATATATAATTTTTAAGTACAAAGAGAAACAGCACAGAAAAATTAGAATCTATGACTCAAAAGTATAGTCCTCTTATGGCATAGGCAAACCGAATGCTCTTGACTTTAACCTATGGGTTCCACTTCATATGTGGTGTATTTTTCATACATCACGGGTTTTTATAAATTTGCTGTATAAAGCACCAGAGCTACGTTGCCAGCAAAATATAAGGAAAACAAATATGTCAGGGTAATGATGCCAGGACAATTCCATATTGAAAAAAAGCAGTTTATTAATACCTTATTGCTACAAGCTAGATCTTATTATCATCTTGGGTCATTTAGAATCTTATTAGGTATTCTGATGGTGGATGAATAATCCTGTGATAAATTCTTCGCCATGTCCTTCACAGTTGTCATAGCAGGATCATAAACAGCATTTATAACAATCTAGCCTGGAGGAAAAGGCTTACAATGGTCTGTTTAACATGCAGGAAATATTCAGATCGGCCGTGTCTGGTTAGATTCGAGACCCACAGGAGAGATACCAAAGTTAAATGTAGCATGGGTTTCTCTGAAGATTAGCTTTAAAAAAAGGCTTTGGGTCAGGGACACGGGGACCAGTGCCAGAGATATGGCCACAAGCAGCCTTCTTTCAAGAAGGCCAGCTTGAATAAAAATGGTAGCTGCAAGTTACTTTCGTACTGGAAAACCATGGTTACTTACGGCTCTACTTAAAAAGCATGGTTTTTAAGTATTATTTGCAGTTGAATGGCTTGGAGCTCAGTCATCTACTTCAGTCATTATTATATGAAAAAAAATAGCACATGCACTCACATAGTGAAAAATATGCAGGTTTTTACAGAGCTATAGGATAACTTGCCTACACGCTGCAACTTCTTGAACTCTTGCAAGCTCAGAACTGAGTTCTTTAGAACTACTACAAAAGTAACACAGTAAATTGTAGGAAAAATATTGAAATTTACATTGCTTTGAGTGGGTATTAAAAAAAATCACATGTAGTCTACGCATATAAACATAAACACTGCCCTATCACTGAACACTATGAATTACTTATACAAGAACGTTTCAGAACAGAAGTTATTTTTAAATATTAACAGTGGTATAATCTAAAGCTCAGCCAAAATTAGTCATGCAGGACCTGTCAGGCACGTTTTCAGGAGAGTGATAATAGAAATGGGTGGCTTACTAGAAGGGATTGCGGTGACAGATTTGAGAACAGCTACGTATATACACAAACGCTTTCTCCACAGTAGGTGATGTTGCTCTCTTGGCACAAGCAACTAAGACTATGGAAAGTGAACAGCAAAATTTGCTTCTCTTAGAAAAAGATAAACCGCCTCTTCCACTTGAATTTTAAATACACTTAAAAGAATGAGTTCTGTAGCTCCTGTCCCTAAAAAAAAAGAGCTTGACTGTTGGAAAGCTAGCATAAACATTCACAGCTGAGAAATGTAGAAATTGGATTCCGGGACATTCACTGGGCAGTCATTTGAACATCTCCAATTAGCAAAACACCATCACATCCTGGGACTTGTCTGCAGCTGCAACTACCACCTACAAGAACCCATTTTGCAGACATCTATGTGTGCACTGAATCTTACTACCAACATATGGCTGTAATACTTCCAAGGACAGTATCTACGGCAGTTGAGTTAAATGGGTGCAGATCACAGTCACCACATGAAGACTAAACTACCGTCAGTTGCTCAGAATTTGTTCCCAACTTCAAAAACAAGTTGTCAATAATTCTAGAGCTGAAAATACATCTCAAAAAAGAAACCCTAAGCTGATCAGGTGAACCCTGAGAGGGGAAGGGGGCTAAGCTCATCAAATAAGTTATTATGTAGAACAAAGTTCTCAAACAGCTCCTTTTTTTTTCATCTCCTGTATTATCCTGCTTGCCTCCAAGTTTTTGTTAGCTGACTGCAGATTCTTTGAGAGGTGTAGCTGTACCTTCATAGGTAGTTTTTAGCACTTTGGGGATGTACCAGGAGAAATAAATAGCACTGTAATCACAGAGACAAAAAAAAAAAAAAAAAAAAAAAAAAAAAAAAAAAAAAGGCAGTTAAATGAACAGCTAGGAGCCTGCAGGAAAACATACTATACAAAAGCTGTAGGGCTTGAGGTACTACATAAGTTTAGGGCACACTTTTTTTTTTCCCTTATGACTAACATTAGACTTTCCTAGGTTGTTCTTTGCACAAATCTAGTTGGATTGAAGGAAACAGCACTTGCAGCGCTCGGGCTGCCAAAGTAGCATGATGTACATGTTACAATCACACTGTAATCACAACAGTACCTCAGGTTTTCACATCTCTAAACCAAAAGTAGGTAGGATATGAAATTATACCACTAGCTAAACAGAAGCATCATGGCATTTTTTTTTTTTTTAATACTAAAATTCAGTCTTTGCTCCTTCTTAAACAGCCATGCTTTCTATTGAGGAGTAAAGATTTCAATATTACATTATCTATATTTTTTTTTCAATGTGAGATTTACATTTATAATCTTCCTTGTCAATTGAAAAAGCATCTTAAATATACTATCACAGTGAACAGAAATTTTAAAATTATTTACTTTCTTTGTAAAAAAATCACCAACAAATCTTTCCATCTCTGTTTTGGTTACTGTATAGCTGTAAAAAGAAGTACCACTTGCAAAGACGATTCCTACTTCAAATTCACAGATCAACACTCAACCAGATTGAAAGAGCAGCAATGTAAAATGACTGAAAGTCTTTGGAAGTCTAAAATTGTTGGTTTCATTCTATAAATGCTCAAAATCCCTCCAAGGCAGCTCTCTTGATATAGTCACTTAAGTATATTAAATTAAAAAAAAATATCTCTGATATTAATACATTTCAAATTCTAGATATTCATAGGAGTTAGTCTTGCACTAAAAACTGAACTATGACAAAACTATTTGCCTCACAAGTTAAATTTCCCTTTGTCTTCAAACTTAAGAGGTAAAATATACTTGTCTTAAAATAAGATTGCCTCTCTGCCTTCCCAGCATATCTACACAGCTGCTTTGGACTGAAACAAAATCTCAGCAGCACTATGCAGTCATTTTTCTTCCCCCTTACCCGCTCATGTACAATCTCTTTTCCTGCTGAAATCAGTAGCACTTCTGTCTCTGATCATCTGAATCACACCAACAGATTTCCTATCGGTTTTATTGCTAGTATGAGAGCACACGTGGCCCAGCAAGACCATCATTGCTTGATTTCATAACATTTTTACAGTGGTAGGCAATATATGTTTCATACGCAATGAAATGGTCTAGTTTCCACAGGTATTATCCAAACTAGCAACTAGCATTACTTGACAAACTTTATAATTCGCTCTTTAATTGGCATAATCTAGCTCCACTGGGCTGCTTTTAATACTAAACTAATGTGAACTTATTTTTCAAAATGCACATTACTATATTCCAAATTTTTACCCATTGCCCAGCATTTTCATTCAGCTTGCAAGGCCCACCAACGAAAGCGTTCAAAGAGTTCTCACAAACAGTTTCCTACAACTCTGTCTGGGGAGGCGAATTTCTGTTCAGCTGCTTGCTCACAGCTTTTGGAAGAAGTGCTAGCGGTAAAGGGTACAGATGTAACCCACTGGCAAGGGCAAGACACGACTCGGTGTGAGCCTGTTCACACAGAACACAGCTTGCTTTAGTTCATTGCCACAGATTCACAACTCTCTCAGCTGAGTTCCAGTAGTCTGCTCTCAGGTAGGGTAATAACTATGACACAAGCGCCTTCCCTCTAACCTGCTAACTCAGCCCAAACCCAGCTCTCCAGAGTATCTAGCAAACTGCTATAAGGCTCAGCAGAAACCACAAGAACAAAGTTTTTTCATGATCAGGCACCATCAGCTCCTAGCTCAGAGGTTAAATACCATATCAGAAATTCTGTGACTCTGGGAAGTTATTTTTCAATTGGTACGTGTGCCAAAGACTTTAACAGCAACACCGCAGAAAGAAATTAACGTTCACCTCAACGCAAAGGATCCTCCTCTTCTGTATACCAAGTAGCATGCATTCCTGATTACCAGAAAGGAATCAAAATACACTTGCCAGGTCTGCTGGCTAAACTGTGAGCCCAGCAGCTAAGGGCTTCATTTCCTTTCCAGATGCTAAGGAGAAGGAGGGCGGGTTAGCGGCTCAGGGAAGAGAAGTTGAGTTGAGCTGGCCCACATTCTGGTGCAGATGGTACCAGTCCAAAGGCCACTGGGCTCCCTACTGTGGCTGCAGGCCAGGCATTACCTGCAGTTGGTGAAGCTCAGTCAGCTGTGCCTGCCTTGCTGCAATCACAGCTTCAGGTGCATCGAGTAGACTCAGCATTTTTACAGATATGAGCCCGACACCGGTTCCTGAGCAACTACAAGTCAGATTATACCTTTAGTGAGCAAAATGCCTTAGAATTATCACTCAGATGTGAAAAATCTGCAGCACACCAACAGAGAAAGTGATGACTGGGTCAAATCAGGTCAGCCATTCAGCAATACAAGCACCAAGTACCAAGAATACATGCAACACAAGTTTCTGCAGATGTACTGCACCACCAAGATTGCACTTCTGTTTAACTTTGCTACTGACCCAGAATGTCTATGTGGGAGCAGTCTGTAACGGTGAATAATATTCTATATAGACACTGTACTAGCTCCCAGGTAATTCAAGTGACAGGTAAAGAGTGTGCAAGATTGGCTTCTGGACCATGTAGAGCAAAACACAGAAATATGGTAAAGACTACTGAAGGAAGAACAGATTGCCTCCAAAGAGAAGAGATTTGCAAAATTCCCCTTCTGTATCCCAAATACATTGCATTTGGTTCTGTATTCTCCTCTTAAGTCTCAGTTAAACTCCCCCTTCCCACTCGCTCCCCTGCAAACAGCAGTATTAGTTAACAGGTTTCCTAGGAGCTGGCTTAGCACTCTCAGTAAAACATCTCTCTAATTTTCCTCACACACTGAGATTCATTTACAAAACCATTTCCACTGAGAATGCTTGATGTACACTACAAATCAAAGTGTGCCCATACACATATTTCCCACTGTAAACCAGCAAGGTGCCCCAGTGGTAGCCATGCTCTTCTGCACCTTACTGGGTATCTGTGAATACCTAAAACCAGTTGTCCTTTGGTATCAGAGCCACTCAGCTGTGAATAAGTAAATGCTTCTGGTGTACAAACTGCTGATTAGATCAATTGCCTTTGCAATTCCCTGTGAGTGAATGCTATATGCATTCACTAACTGATTGTCTTAACTGTTGCCAATTAGAGCTTAAATGTCTAATTAACAACAAATAGACAGAGTTCTCCACTGTTGACTTTGGAGGACTATGACCAATAACTCTACCTGTACAACACAATCAGATGAAGAGAGGGAGAAAGTGGAAATGAGATGAGTTTAGAAATGTCTGGATAGCATTAATGTATACATATACATATGTGTGCGTGTGTGTATATATACGTACACATACATAGCATGAGTTTAAATTCTTCTTGCTTATTTCTCAATATATATTTTCTCCTAGAATATACCGTCATTGTTTTCTACTGATTTCTGCTTGATTTCTATTGGTTTCTCCTAGCAAATACAATCACTTTTGAATATAAAGTAACTGTAAAATAAAACACTTCTATCCACAGTCATTTTTGCTACAATAATAATCTAACATATTCATGGTCCTAGTATGTGCTTGGAAGCACCCTTGTAAGCAAATAATGTATGGCTCAGATTATATTTCTCCTTTAAAAAGAATGTATTATGCCTCTTACAATAAACGAGATGGAGAAAAAGCAGAATGACAAACTCTACAATGCAAACTCAGTGGATTCATTCCAAGTCTGAACAGTTCATCATTACAAATTATGAACTACTCAGATTGGCTTCAGAGCCAGTAGCTAAATACGCTGGTAAATACCTTGATCATGAACAGCAACAACATTATTCTTCACCATTCAAAGCAATTTTCACTTCTTAAGCAGGATTAGACTATGCAACTGCCCAGAGCTATACAAATAAAGGCAGTTTGGTGCTACCTAAAAACAGAAATCTGCTGAGGAAGACATTTGAAACTGGCAATAGATGCAGGCACTGCAAATAATTTTTCTGCATAGACTGATGATGCACCAGAGACCAGCTCTTATCATAAAAACTACAATAGCAGATGTCACTGAAATAATATTTAGCAATGACATGGACATTCTACAAAAGTCAATGAGAAAAAAACCACATCTCTTTGGGTACATGTGTATGCTGTTAATCATAATTAAGGCAAGTGTGACAGTTTCTTGGCAACAGACACTCAGTTCCCTTCCCTGACGAACAACTCCTGCAGGAATACTCTCTCTTTCATTACATCAAGCCTGCAGTTCTTTACACTAATATCCTCCACTCGGAACACTCCAAGTCATAGGGAAACTTTTGTTTTGTCAACTGCTTTTTGCTGGATAATCACACGATGACCTCCACAAAAGAAAGGAGCAAGTTTCTCATTAGTAAAGTAAAAAGAGTTTAAAAGCCAGTAATATAAACAAGCACATGCACTATTGTAGACAGGGGCAGGAGAGTGGGGACAAAAGAGAGATTCATAGCATCCAAGTTAGGGACCTAACGCTATCCATATCCTCAAAGATTTGGAGCACCACGTGGAATGCATGACTACCCCAAAGCAGCAAGTGAATGATAATCCCTCTGAACACATATTTTTACTTGCATCATACAGTATGGATAACACCTAACAATGAGCACCTACATGCAAATATTTCCAGTAAAGCAATTTATAGGTATACTTTCTATTGACTTTTCAGTAATTAGGGGATTTCCCCTTCTTCAACAATTAAAAAAAAAAATTATTTGGAGGGAAGTAAGCATTTTCAGATAATTTTTTTTTTTCTTTAAAAAAACCTTTTTGATGGCAAGGTTTTGGCCAACTGCAAGTTTTTAATTCCAAACAAGTCACATGTTACCATGATTCATTAATTTTTTGCATGAAAGGAAAAAAATGTTTGATTAAAGAATACTGAACCATTTAAAGAATACACTATAAATGCATGTATTAGCTAAGAGTTGCAAAGAAACATAAAAGAAGGTGCAAATACCACAGAGAGAAAAGAAATCCCTTACAGAATGTATAATTACATTACTGATAATCATATCTCAGTAATGAGGAAATTACAGTAGAACACCAGCAAAGCTTCTCACAATAAACTGCACAAGTTTATGGAACAATCTCTTCAGGGAAGTGTGCCCATCATCCGAAGGGCATAAAACACAGGAGACAAAACATATTCACGATGCGCTGTGAGGACAACACTGAGCTGTAAGAGAGCTGGACTCGTCTTTTCCATTCCTAACCGCTGTGCTGTGAGCCTAGGAGAGGTGTTTAAAATCACCACCTCTGCTGTCTTAAGATTTTGTTGTCTATTCCTGGCTGTATCTCATGTTAGTGAGATCCCACAGGGTTTAGCAATTAGCATGAGGAAAGCAGTATGATAATCAGAAGAAATTAATGGTTTAAAAACATAATCTTACACTTCCCCGGAGACTTGTTCCATGCAACTGGATTCTCAAAGAAAAGAAAAAAAAAAAAAAAAAAAGAACAAGTAATTGATTCTTATTAAGAGAATGATCTGCCACAAAATGCTATCCATGTGAAAGAGATGTTAATTTTAAAGTGCTCTCAGAGTCAGTGTGAACCTAGTCTTCAACTAGCTTTCTAAGGAAGAGAAACTAGCTCCATGCCACCCTTCTCTTTTGCATCTACTTGGAACAGCTGAGCACAACACGGGTCTTCACATGCTAACAACCAGCATCTGAAAAAGGGAGTAGGATGTGACAGGGAAATAGCAATCTCTAGGTTTTTTTTTTTTTTTTTTGCCAGCAATTTCAATAAGAAAGGTGGAGAAATGAGCATGCACTGCGTGCTCTTTTCTGTCAAGTGTGCACAGAAGCTAGGACAGCTAATGAGTCACAGATATTATCAAAGTTTATAAGCTATATATTGTATTTAACTATGTCCAATGATGAATTTTTATACACTCTTTGGAAAAGACTGATTTACAGACTTTATTCTGATGGCTAACTACACTATTAAACATGTGTGTTATTTATCCTGGCTTAATTTCCTCTTTCAATGAACTGATTAATAACAAAAAAAGTAGTCACGTAAAGCAGAAGACAATGTCTGGCCTTACTTCAATGAATGTAGGAACTAAGTGGATCTCTTAAGGACTTTTCAAAAAAACCAAACAGATAGAAACACTCAACTACTTCAGTCTAAAGCAATGCTTCACACACTCACTAAGTCATCCAGCTCCTTATTAAAATAGAGGAAAGTTTCAAGATCTCTATTCTGGGGATTGGAGGAGTGTGGAAAGTGTTTCATATATAGCATTTTGACAAGCTAGTACAGGTGCTTTGATGCCACATTTTCTTTATACAGTTTTATCTGTACAATACAGGTGGTTATGTGGGCAGCATTTTTTCTGTAAACTTGTTCACACAGAGCAGCCTTGACTCAAACATTTGCTCAAGTCCAAGAATGAAGCTGCTTGCAAACTGTTGTTGCTCAGTTTCAGTGACTTCATAGCAAAAATTAACAATGTAGTGCATCTTCCCATAACTGAACATCAGCTCGCACAGCAGAAAAACCAATCTGAACGTCTCTGTGAAACAGCTCCACCTGGTGATCTTTGTCATAATGGCACTATGTCTTTCAACGGGCACTCAAAAAGTTACATTTTTCTCTTTTCTTCCTACATCGTAAGATAAGATTTTTAAAAGGCAGAGAACAACCCCAATCCTGAAAAGCTGCATTTAAAAATTATATATACTGTAAAAACGTTAACATTAATCTAAACCTCAAGAGCCTAAAATATTGCAGACAATCTTAGACAGGTAACTTAAAGAAGTGGAAAAGTAATTTAAATTCTGCATACAATTAAATTAATATTGCTTTAAGTGCTTCGTTTTCTGTTTTCCTCTTTGACTGAAGTTTTGAAGCAGTGAAGTTAGCCATCCACATCCAGTAATTTTACAAAAGACAGGGCTAATTCCATTCAGGTGTTCAAAAATGTTCATTTACACTCCCTTTTAATCACAGCTGCATCCCTAGGAGCCATGAAAAGCTGGCCTTCCATCCCTTTGTGAAGTTCTGCTTCTGAACTCTACCCTCTGATTCTTCAACACCTTTCCCCTGCCCCAAAATTTTGTCTTTCTCTTGCTAACTTCACACATCTTTCTCCACTAAAATACAACCTTCCACTCTTTCTCCCACCAGCCTATCTTCCCTTCTACATCAAGTCACTGCCTCACGATCGTTTTTCTCCAGGCAGCAAGCCACATTCCTCCAGAACCACAACAGAACAGATTATGTCACGAGCAAATAAGTTCTGTTGCGTGCACCTTGCATTGCAACACGGCAAGAACTTGGGGAAGGCAGATCAGGAAGGCAGGAGACTGACCTGAGCAAGAGACAGATCAAACAAAACTGACACCAGCCACTGTCAAAAGACCAGTCTATCACTAGCCACAAACCCACTGTTTTCATAGCAGAGAGCCAGCAGTGGACGTCCCTGCAGGCGCTTCCTCAGGAGCCTCACGCTGCCATGCTTTCTGCTGGCTGGGATGTGAGGGCATGAACGCAGCACTCGCATCAGAGCACGCACCCGCTTCACCTGGGAAAGCCACACTGCTGAATGTTAACCTAAAGAGGCCTAATTCAAAGGGATATTTCAGACATCAGGAATCTCTACACTTATAAATAACAACAACAAACATATAGCTTATGTTCTTCACAGATCTGGGGCCTCCTCACAACCACCAGCTTGCAGCATCCTGCCCTTAATAGCTCCAAACAAAGCATCTTTAGTATCAGTCTGGAAAGAAAAACAGCAGAAATACCGTATCCAGACAGATGTCAAACCAGTTATTTTTCCCCAGGGACAGTCTGCCTAACTGCCCTGCTGGTTTTGTCATTCCGGGAACTCAACACAACTGTATTAGGATAAATTTTGTCATAAGATAAATTGCGTGCTCAAAATGCCTCCTGAAGTTTCAAAATCCACAATTAACAATTTCATATTTGTAATGGTAAACATCAATACATCATCCTCGGGAAGAAACTACCACCTGCATAAATTTAGCGAGTACCTTAATACAGCGGTATTGTGGTAGCACACGCCTGCCACTACCTCTCTTTGAAGCGTGAACAATATTTGCTAGGAAAATACCGATGGGATTGTGGTTTCTTAAATTATTTTTACAGGCTCAATGATACAACTAGATATGTTCACGATTTCAGGAGAAACATACCTAACCTTCAGAGAGTGGTAACACAGATGTTGCTCTTCTACATTTTATAAGGCTGGATGTTCAAGGCCGGTGGAAGCTCACTTTTCCCTCCAGAATCATGAATTGGGCAGATTTTTAAAAAAAATGTATACTGTGCGACAGAATATTAACCTGTAGAAAAGCTACTAAAAGAGCCAATGCTTTTCCTGTAAAAAAGCAATACCTTCTAAAATTCTAAGTATTTAAAAGGAAAGCTAGATCCCAGGCTGCAAGTTTGTCAAATACCTTTCCCTGATGTCTAGTGCCATCTTTTGCATTTTGGCAAAAATACGAAATGGAAAAATACTCTCCTTTGTTCTGTTCGATTTCTCAGCGCTAGATGCTTGTACTATCTACTTGAACCGAGTTAAGTTTCTAGAAAGTTAGAGCTAGCCATCTTTTCCAAGCATTTGATGCCAAGTGTCACAGTCAGCCCTCTGGCACTAGAAGTAGATTCTGTAACATACATAATAGCATAAGACAGTTTATGTGCTTGGATGGAAATAAAGGACAAGGTTGTAGAGAACTCAGAACTTGCAGAAGTTATGACTGATGCTTTCTTCTTTCCGAAAACAAAGTAACCTTTCAGGAAAGATTCTAGAAAGCATTTTGAAAGAAGATGCACAAGCAGGAAGAAAAATTCCACACAAGCCTTTTTGGAACTGGCAATAACCACTTAGACTACAGGTGATAAAGGTGTAAATGGAGTAGCACAGCCAGCAACTTGATCCATTTTGTCCAAGACCATTATCATTATCTAATAATGCTCATCACAGACACTAAATACTTCTGGTCTGTAGCACAGACACCTTGCCCTCTTATTTCTGAAACTATTTATAGCAGAGACACCCCAACAAGTCCAGCTAACACTTGTTATTAAAAATATTCGTATTTGCTATTTCCTTTTACAAAGGAAGGATTAACACCAGTATTAAAGGAATGGCAGTGAGCAGTTAAAGTCTCTGATTCTCTGCAATATGACTCACCAGGCCTAACTCCATAACAGACTTCTCTGCTTCTATTAATTCCATAATTTGAAGACTGAAAGCATTTGGTACTTTCTGAAATACAAGCCACCTCAAAGTGTACAAAGCTGACCACAAAAAAGAATCAGTCAAAACTGCTTCTGCACATCAGAAAACATCAGGGAAGGCTTAATGATTTTTTTCTAAATTTCCAAGAAAAATGCTATGGTGAGAAGAGAGACAGTATTTCAAAGCAGCTGGTGCTCTGGTAGAGCTAGGATTTCTTCACACTGGAAAAATAAGTGTAAAAGGAAATTTTCTATCACTGTATAAATGAACAGCATCCACTCTCGAAAGGCAATATGCTGTTAGCTTCTGACACATTGATGCTGTATTGTTATCAAGGATTATTCTAACTTGTGGCAACAGTAAGCAGCAATTTTTGCACTTCAGAATTAGAGACAGGCTGTTAAATACCCACTGTTCTCCAGTATTCTTTTACTTACCATCTAGTTTGTGTTTTTATTAATATTGTGTTCAACTTGTAATTTTCTAATCAACTGAAACTGTAAAATACTGATTAATCTAAATGATAACATAATTATAATGAAATCAGATGCGCCACTGATTGAAGGCAGATGTAGTCTGAAGAGAATGATTGCTGCCTTAAACATGGCATTCTCGGGATAACAACAGGGAACCTAAAAGGACTTTTAATGCTAATGTTACAGTTGATAATTAAATCCTATAATACACAGTTATTTGGAAATATACAAGGAAACAAGATTGGAGTGGAGTTTTTTGGCACAGAATCTCTTAATTCTTTGTCTAAGAAGTTTCATGAATGAAGGAAAATAATTCAGTAGAGGATTTTCATTATTAAAACGTTTTATCTAACTCTTTCCAAATGACTCCAACCACATCTTCTATTAAGATCCCTTGAATTTTCTGGCTTGTTTTCTGACCTGGTAAAGGAAATCTAATTTCTTCTAAATTATCTTTTGGTCATCTAGAAAAATAAACACATACATCTCTGGCAGTCTTATGATTTCCAGATCAGTCAGAAGGTAAGTTAAAAACAGTGGAGAAGGTTTTAAAGTTTTTTTTTTTAATTGGTCCAGATTTAAGTTGGGCTTTCAGAACGCCCAGCATTTCTCCTCATTTCAGATATCTAATGATTTTTTTTCTTTTTTTAATAATTCTTAAATGAGTAGTGATGTACTCAGGTGACAATTTAAGAAGTCATAGCATTCTTTAAAAAAAACCCAAAAAACAAACAAACAAAAGAAACCAACTAAAAATCTAGACAAGAATTCTGTGGCAATAGATCACTAAAATTAGCAACATTGTAGTGTAAAAGTTCAAAGAAATCAACACTTCTGTAACTCTGTCCTTTAGTAGGTCTAGATTCCATGTTTAGAAAATACCAGTGCCTAAACTTCAAAGTTTGTAATGCAGGTAACATCATAATGTCACAAAGTGAACTCCCCGCCTCTTTTATGTATTTCTCCTTTCCTCAGCCAATTCCAACCTAAGTAATTTAATTCCCACTGCCTAAATTCCATTTTTGGTAGTTAAATACCATACTAGTGTCCACTCTCTTACTCCAAAATGCAGAGTAAGTAACTGTAGTGTCTCAGAAATGAGAAAGGGACCCCAATTACTACTGTATGAGCACTTGGATGTTACAACAGGCTTTTGATCCACCCTTTTATGTTGCTCATTACCCAAATTCCCTTAGGGCTTACCCTTTTTTGTTGTTGTTGTTTTGTTTTTTACTTCAGCTTCCATGCATGTTTTAGACAGATTTCTAAGTTTACATAACATCAATTCATCTCTGATTCAAAAATATCTTCTCTGACTGTATAAACAAAACACTGAAGCAATTTTAAATGTAACTTCTCTTTAAGTCTTATTACAGGGGAGCCTATAAGAAGTACAGACAGGTCATTTTTCTAATATCATTGTTTCAAGTCAGTAAACTGAGCATCATGATGATGCATTTTGGAATTGTTGGTCAAGCTCATTTTATAGATGCTTTCTGATGGTGGAAGGTCCTGGAGAATTTTGACTGATGAAGTAGACCAAGCCAATTATTGTCCACCTGCCTAGGTCATGCACCTCTACAGTAAATAATTTTCAAGGTACAGATAACTCGGAAGGCACTGAATACTTACACACAAACAGATTTTATCAAAAGAAATAAATATCTTCTGATTTCCTTTCTTCCAAATAATCACTGTCTGTAACATTTATCAGTAGCTGAAGTTCCACACCGCGTTCTCAGCCCACTCCCTTTTTCTTTTTAGAGCCTCTGTTATCACCATTAGACCAATCTACACTCAAATACAGGTTAATAATTCTGATACAAATGCATCACACTGAAAATTGCCTCATGTGAAGCCTGAGTTTTCTGAACTTATCTTGTGTCTCCCATAACGTGAAACAATTAAAGATGTGCTGCATTAATTTTACTATTCTTTAATAGATGATAATTGGAATTAGGTCTCCAAAGGGAGGGTCTGAGTGTGTGTTTACCAACAGAAGAATGACAATGATTGATCAGAAATAAAACCAGAATGTTCATTCTAATTACTTTGTTAGTTGTCTGAATATAACTCACATTTTATTTAAAATTGTTTGTCTAGAAAAACAAGATTGCCACTGGAAACAAGAAATCCCTTAGCTTTCTTCTTTCCACTGGCAATCTGCTAACGGCAGCAAATTACATTCAAATTGCACATCAACTAGTATTAGTATTAATTGTAAACTAACCTCAGTTCACTTAATTGTGGGCATAATGAAGTATTACAATTAGCCATAATATATTATTTAAATAAGAAATATCAATATTATTTAGAGCAGGTGCCAATTACGGCAGGCAGTGAAATATGCCACCAAAAAGGATTTCAATTAGAAATTCAATTTCAGCAGAGACAAAGGTCCCCGTCACTCTGGTGAAACGGCTAACCGCACTAACACGCATCATCTCCACGGGGGAAGGGAGGCTAACTGGGAGCTCACCTGCATTTTTGCACTATGGATTTCACAGGAGTTCTGGCCAGGCATGTTACAGAAACAACTGCTGAACAGCTTGTACAGCACTGTAGAGGAGAGAGATCACTACGTAAAACCACCGCGTTCAAGAGGCCAGCGTACTGTTATCTGAACTTGAAGCCACTTGGGTCAAAGTCTACGTTTCCTATCTGTAGTCACTACTGAAATGCTCTTTGCTTAAAAATATGATAAATCCAAAAGAGTTTTCGATGGATTTGGATACAAAAACGCTTGGGCTAAATACTTACATGCTCATTTTTCAGTACTGTAAAACTTCAAAGTTTCATTTCTGGCTTCTTATCCCAGCTCTCTGCAGTTTTCAGCAAAATAGTAAAGGCTGAAGTCTAAATCCCCACTGACATACATTTGGACTGAAGATACTTAGCTTTCATTTAAAAAAAATTAATAATAATCTCTAGTTTAATGTTTCTAACCCCAGTTCTCTATCAGGACAAGGATATTCACTCAAAATACTCATGTCAAACTTACTCTCTCCATAAAGAAATTGCATCCAGCAGAACAGCACCTGTCAAAGTGGTAACAAGCTGCATCTATAAAGCAACTTAGACTAACTTATACTAGTAAAACTTGATACTAAAAACAGCTTATGCTAGAGCTGCCACAATCTAAATTTCTTAGTTTCATACATCCTCACTGCTTCATATTTCAGTTTGTAAAATGATAAAAGTAAATGTAGCAACTTGAGGTTAGCAAAACATGGAGCATCTCAGGGGAAAGAGTCAGAATAACAAATATGTTCTGGGTATTCTACGCTTCCTAGAAACGCTCCTGGGTTATGCTGGACCCTGAAATTGGGGTTGGCAAATGAAGGTTGCCAACAAAACACAGCATGAGTGATTCTTTTATTTTTCCAAGTATTCAAAAGCATTAGTCAATTTCTGACACCACGTTGCAATAACACAAAGTAAGGAAAGGATTTTGATTAGCTAGGAAAAGTTGAAGAGAAAAATTGCAAGCTGAAATATGCTGCAAGTATGCTCAAGTTTCAGCCACAGGCCCACAGTGACAGAACTTTTCTTGCTGTACATTAAGATAATTTCAGTATACTACAATTATGTGCCTAATTAAAATTAAGAAATTAGAACACAGTTAAAAGGAATGATATTTTGCTCACAGCTAATTTCATTAAAGTATTAATGAACAGGACTCATTTTATGGCTAGAGGGCAACTACTTTCTGCAAAGTACTTCCATGCTAGCTAATTTATTCATGCATGAAAAACAATCCAATGAGAAATGAGCGAGCCGGGAACTGCTGGTCCTAATTAAAATATTTAAAACACCATGTCTATTCTGTTCCATCTAGCCAAAGACCTAAGCTAGGAGCCAGCACGATACCAATTAACATGGAACAAGCAAACACACAACACCCACAGATTCTGATTAAAGTGCACATTATTGCACCATACAATATATTGTTCTACATATGTATGTAAATGTTTAATTAACCCATGTCTAAATCTCTGTAATGTTCAGAAATCGATACTTTAAATCCTAAACAAGTGACAGTGAGACTGCATGATGTTCACTTTTATTTATCACAATGCTTTCTTAGCAAACCCGTTGAAGTCAGCCTGCAATTCACACAGTAAAGTATTTCTTAAGGGAGGGAGGGGAGGCAGAAGCAGAGGAAGAAAAAGGAACAGGCAAAAGATTTGCTTCTCTGCATTTTAGACAGCAACGAGAGTGCTGGTTGCCAAAGGCTTGGAAATGGAACACAATGTTGGGTTAGCCTCAGGTAATACAATATTTTTCATTAATAATTGAAGGAAGAGCCTGGGACTAAACCCATTTGTCAGTCTTGGACGGCAGCAACAAAAACAAAATAAAAATGCTTCCTTTATAAACCAAAGAGCTGTTCGTGGGGGAAAAACCCAAGGGATGGTTCTCGCTAGAGAAGAACACTGTAAAGGCTCAGAGAGAAGTTGGAGTCTTGCAAACTTAGTAGAAAGCAGGATCAGAAAAACAGAAAATGCTCTAAACTTTACTTCACTCACAGATGAGAAAAATCTGAGTTCAAGGAGACTTGAAAAAGCAGAAATTTGCCTCCGTTTGCACCATCACAGGTCCTCCTTTCTGAAAAGAAGTTTCTAGGGTTCCCCCCGCCTCTGTTAATCTTCAAGCATTTCATGAGAAATGTGGCTCCCCAAAGAGATTTTTCTTCCCCTTTTCTATTCCTTTCCCCTACAACGCTCATACACCAGTTTCTTCATTAAATGCAGCAAATGGAAGAAATGAAATAGCCTTCCCTTGCTTTTTCTGGATGACTGGGTAGACTTACTTCCACCTTCCCGAACTGACAAGATTTGCAACCTGTTGATGGAAGTGTCAAATTAAAAAGAACCCACAGCTGCCAGAAATCCCACCAGAGCAGCTCTGAGGAAAATTTTCCTATTATCAAACCATGGAAATCTGTTAGCCCAGCCAGTGTTCATTCAAATTAATGTGCGCTCAGTCCTCCTGCATTGGCTGCAGAGTGGTGAGTTAGTAAGACAAGAGTGAGTTCACACAGACTCTGACTATTCTTATTGTCAGGTATTTTGTGCACTGGACTTGGTCCTCACCCTTCTCTGATTCAAGGGAAGACAATGAGAGCTTCAATCCTCCAGAGAGCCAGGGATGTAGAGATATACACCCGCAAAAGAAACAGTCATGAAGAGCCAAGGAGCTCAAAGACTGAGAGTTTGGAAGGCAGATGAAGCTGAATGCAGAGGACAGCGAAAGTGAAAGGCTGCGAGGACCTTTTAAGGAAGATGTACAGGACAAGAACACTTAAAGTTGATGGCACAGGGAGTGAAGAGAAGTGTCTGTAGCAGAAGAGAACAATAGAAGATCTGAGAATCAGAAGAGAATAACAGAGACAGCAAAGAAAACACAGGTGCAAATACAGTGGAAGCAGACATCCTTCTACCCATGCTTAACAAGAGACATGAGCACATCTCACCAGCTGAGGTGAACCAAGAGAACAGGAATGCTAGTGAAAGAGCAGAATAATCACCCAGGACATACTGAAACGTGCTTGTGTTACCGTGCTGGGATACAACTCTGATTGTTCAAAGCCAGCTTGTGGCTTTTGCCATATAATGTTAGGTAGCACATCTAAACTGCTCTGTAAACACCCCACCTGTGCTTTGACAAGCACTAGTTTGCACTCAGGGAGTTAAAAATTCCCATGAAACAGATTTGCACCAAAACCACTGCTGCTGCCATGGACTGCAAGTGAGCCAGAGATGGCGGCTCCAAGTAGAGACTCTCCTACAGTATTTGACAGGTGCCTAGCTCAGTTACTCTGCCACCACACAAATAATAGTAAGTGTAGGGTGATAATGGAACATAATGAATAAAATGGGCTGTAATCCCTTGGAAAGATACCACTGCAGCTAGAAATCAGGCTTTTTCGGGACCTGCAGAAAGTTGTTCTTCCCTTTGGAATATCCCACCAAGAGGAACCTAATGAACAAACTTTACAGTATGAGACATCTAGAGGATTTTTCTTTTCCTTCCAAGTGAGTTCATTCAAATTTAAATCAGAATGGATTTTAAATGTAAATGCTAAATTAAATTTAAAAGGGGAAGATTCATATTTCGCTTTCTACTAGTTTGTTTAGTATTTTGAAAAAAGTAGCATAAAAAAAAAAAGCAACTTAGGTACTGTGTTACAAAACTTTACAGCCATGACAACTTCAGCTACAACTTTTTCCACATACGCTGGCACAAACTTGGTCAAATACAGGCAGTGACAGAAGAGCAGATAATGTAGGATATAATTTAGTAGTGATGGCAGTCTGGTGGCATTCGTCCTGGACTCAACACTGAACTACAAGTTCACTTGCCAGGTGTGGAAAAGGCAAGAATATTAATTGGGAGAGAGAGAAAGAGAGAGTTGGGGGGGTGGGTGGACAAAGAGATATGAAAAGGAACAAAGAAAATATGTTCATAAGGGAGAAATATGGGGATTTAGGAAAGAAAAAGGAGACAAGTTTTAAAAGATAAGAAGAACAGTCAACAGAAACAGCCACAGGGAGTGCATACCAAGGGAGTGCATATTTTTATTTAAAAATAAAATAAAATTTCTTCTAACATCCCTAACCTTTGGATTTAAAGGCCAGTCTCTGTTCAATCTCAGTTGCTATCAGTACTACCTACAATGCTCTTGATCACATTACTCATTCCAGACAAACAAGGGTAATTTTAATCGGCTTTAGTACACACTCCTTATGGCTGTTTAAGCACTTTTCACTGTTTTGCAAACCGTTCTCCAGCCTGTAGTGTTATTTTCTGTGACAAAATAGTCTTCAGCATCCACATATGTCTGTTCTACCAATTTAATCAGTGAGCTCCACCGTACGCCCCACTCCAGTCTCTATCCACTGCTCAGCTTATCCACTGCCACAACAGTACCACCCAGATTCAGGATCTGTCTTGGCATACCAGGCAGAAAGGTGACTTAATGCTACCTCAGCCCACCCTCACCTTCTATTATTCTTGCACTCAGTACAGTACCAGGCCAAGTACATGTCTCAGGGACAATGCCTAATAATTTTCAGACACCATCATTGTTGTAAGTCTATTGCCAGCTAATGTCGTTTCCCTTTATCAGTATTTTTAGTGTTGAACTGGAAAAATCTACAAATAGGTCCTCTAGTTCCTTACTCTAAAGTCTGGAAAAACACCTCTACAGCCCAGAGGAGACTAAAAGTTGTTCTGGTTCCCCCCCCCCCCCCCCCGACTCTTTTGAAACATTAGCTGCATATCACTAGAGCGGTAATACCTTTGGGAGCCTTGGAACTCTATACATTTAAGATAAAATCGTGTTTAATGCTAAATAATTCTGCTGCCTGTCCTGTTATACTTCACAAGGGATCCACTTAAAAAGATCTTGTGTCCCATGGTAACCACTAAGGGAATTTTGCTGCAAACTGCTACTCCACATGGGAACAGGACTGCTCCGTCAGCATGACTGGCAAGATCAGGACCAAAGAGAGCTCTGGGTCTGGGGTTTTTTTTTTTTTTTTCCTTCTTTTATGATTTGCTCCATATAAGCAAGAGTGGGTACAAATACTCACAATATGTAATTGGCCTCATCAGTGTTGAAGAGCCTCCCAGTTACTCAAACAGCCCATGTACCAAGAGCTTTCACCTTGTCTCAAACTCTCGTTGAAGTGAAGGAAGTTCTTTCAAAAAGTCTGTGGACTTTTTGTCAGTAAGGTGTGGTCTCTTTGCAAAGGCCTACTCTTTTCCTTATGATTTGCAATGGAATTCAAATAGTCTCTGTATGGGACATACAGGGATAAATGTCACTTCTCCAAATCACTGGCGACAGACAAACCTCCAAAGAATACATGTCTATGGATTTTGTTACATTATTGGGATTTTTAAAGACACTGCAAAGCCACTGTTTATCTGAGATACTTGACTTTCTGCATTCTCTAGAAGGAGATAGTGCTTGCATTGGTGTTCTAAATTAAGCAGCATAGGTTAATTTCAACATTCTCAAGTAGCAGGAGCAAAGAGCAAACTTCAAAGAAGACACCACATTTTTAATGCATCTTTAGCCAGACAAACATTAGTCCTTTTCCCTAACTGAAGCAGCTATTCTAAAGAATGTTAACTTACTGTTTACTAAATATGTAGATGTTCTGTTGTCATAGTTCCATAAAGTAATGAACAGCTTCTTAATATTTAATAAACCTTGCATGCTGTCCCCAGGCAGGGAGCATAGACTGTTGATAGCCAGCTACTAAATGTCCATTAAAATACAGCATATTGCCTTAAAATGCACTTAACGAACGGAGATATCACCTGCAAAGAAAAGTGAATTTTTTTCAGCCACAAAACTGAAATACTTTCATCATACAAGAAACCTGGACAGGTAGCAGGGAAAGTTGGTCTTCCTTCACTCTGACTCAGATAAAATATTCACCCTGGAACAAATGCTTATCACTGGTGCCATTCAACTCATTCTGCTGTACGGCAAAATGACAGACCAAAGGACTTGATATACTCAAAAAACGTTAGAGAAGCTATTTATAAAGCTGCTTCTTGGTAATCTTGTTTATTGTCTCTTGTGTGCCATACAAGTCATAACATATTGCAATAATGATCTTCACTAATTGGATATAGAAGTCATTAATACAGAACAATAATATTTGTGCACTTTAGTACTGGCTTTTTATGTTCTAAAAGCAAAAACTAACGCTAATGAGATTTGATAGAAACAAGGAAAAACACTAATGCAACTAGGACTAGATGTTGCCCTTCATGGTGCTGCCACATTAGGGGCTCACCTACGCATTGGATTCTGTGCTGGACTTTGCCAGGTGGCCTTGCAAAGTGGAAGAGACAAAGTGCTGCGCAAGAAAGTGCTAGGCAAAACGCAGGAAATTCCTACCAAATCCTACCTGATCAACACAGGTCTGCAAAGGCCACACCAACAGAGCTGTATCTACTTATCTACAGTTATTGAGTAAAATAATCTTTGTCACTTGACTCTGCTCACATATATCCCTACATTGCCAATGCAGTTGTCATTACTTTGAAATAAAAAAAAAAAAAGATGCATTAACATCAAAAGACAAAAATGAAGTCCTGTTCCACCAAAGCCCAGTGTAGCTGGCAGAGAGTTTGGCTCTGGCTTTACAGGAAACACAGAAATAGGAAAAGGATAAACATGGCGCTTTTAATTGAAAAATTTAGAGAGTCTTTAAAACTGACCTCAACCTGCTTTAAGACTTTTGTGGACTGAACTTTGGCTTTTAAGGCTGTGCTTCTTGGTGCCTAATTGGTTTGATGCCTGAAGAGAAGGAACAAACGTGATCAGAGAAAAGCAAGCTGTCTTTTGAAATCAAGAACTTCTTTGAATCTTGAGTATCCCTTAAAAGTGAATTGGATCCAGCTAGCTAGTCTAGTGCTTTTGAGTTACAGGAGCCTAACTGGGCTACTTCTACTAATTTAAAAGGTTGCAATAATTATAGGGTCAATATTGCCTAGATTAATGCATAAGGAATACAAAAAACTCACATGTATTCCCTGCAAGACTGCAAACATAAAAAGGGAAAAGGTTTGTGCAAGACAATATCGATTTATTCTTTCACTGATCAATATACATTGGTCCTTTTCTGCAGCAGCATGTGATCATATGAACCTGGAGTCATATCAATATGCAAGCCCTAACTGACTAGGAAGCAAACTGGAAATAAAAATGAAAAGATGTTAAGTAGGTGATACTGAAAACACAAAACTGAACTGTAGCTGGTAATTTTTTTCCTAAATATTTCAAAACTATTTAAAATATGAAGAACCTTTTTAGGAACTCATTTTTTATCACACAGATATGCTATGTCTGCTGTGGTACTAAGGCCTTGAGTATCAGCAAGAAACTATGGACACACCCAGAACACAATGTAATGGTAAAAGTGTCTGTATAGAGACTGGCTTTTCTTAACTTGTTAAGGGAAACTATAGAATCAAACATCTCTCAGAGTAGATCAGACCTTGGTCTTTTCCTGCTAAGAGACACAGCGACAGCAAATAACTGTCACACCTGCTCAGTTCAGGCCTCAGTTTTCCCCACGTGTGACCTTCTAGCAACCACTAGATGAAAATGCCCAGTCAGCCACATTTGGTGGGCTGAGGTATGGTTCTCCACGTGATGAACTGCTGGGATCAGAAGCTCTGTTCAGGTACTGCCCTTGGGTAAATCTGCTTATAAATAGGTAGGCATGGATAGTACTGCCTCATGCTTAAAGCTGAGGTGTAAAACCAGAAAACATATCCACAATCAGAAACAAGAACTAGAACACAAGCCAAAGTTCAGGAAAGGTGTACCACATCCCTGGGCTGTGAGCAGTATCCAGCCAAGCAGGAAGAACAGATGATGCTGCTCTCGGCAGCTCACTGCAAAGTAACTCCTCCAGTGTTTACTCCAGTTGGATCAGGGAGAAAGTAGATAGAAACAGAGTTACCCGTTCTAAACAAATGAAGCGGAGCCAGATTACAGCATTACTATATAGTAGGTTTTGTTTCTCTGACAATTCACTGGGCTCCTCAAAAGTTGCACCAAGTTCTTGACAAGAAACCATCTCCTGCAAGGCTGCTGTTGAGCAGCACTCTGTTTCCAAAGGGAATTTCTACCATAGAGCTAACTAGACACACTTTTTTTTTATACACTAATGTTGACTGTGGTGTATTATGGAGGAAAGTAATTTCAGCCTTTGGACTTTAGAAAACAAACACTTATCATGCATCAAAATTTTTCTTTAGTAATTCAGAGACCTTGACATCTCAAATCTTGAACTTAAGACTCCCACTCTGTGTAGATACTGTAATTAAGATAAATAATAAAGAACTGAGTATTGTGTAAAGTTACAGCTTACAGTAGTAAACAGGAAAAAAAAAAAAAAAAAAAAAAAAAAAAAAAAAAAAAAAAAAAACAAACAACCCTAAAGACTAATATTAAAAGCTTGAATGAGGTACTAGCATCAAATTTCTGAATTTCTTCAGCTTGATAATGACCTGAAGGTTCTTCAGGACAAACTTATTTGAAAGTTCCTGGCAGTAGGTGTCACTCTGTCCTATATTTAGATTTTTCTTCTAGCAAAATATGGCTCAAAAAAATCCTGCTTACACAAAAAGGCTCATATAGTAGGCTATGAAATTTTGTGTCCTAACAGTGGACTTGCATGAGACTGTAGTTCCAGCTATCTCAATATGTATGGCTACAATCAGGCAACATCTGTGAAGAAGAGTCTTTAAGGCAAAGAAAGTAAACCTAAACAGCCTGAAATGAATAATGAATGAGAAGTTTTGAAATTTCCAAGCAAATAGAATGGCAAATGTTGAATAAAGATGCCATTGGTGCAGCAGTCAGAATCCTTCATTTAAAGACCTTACACAGCACTCATTAGACAGAAAAAAAGCCTATTGAAATCCTGTTGCTCGAGCCTACAGGAGCGTTCCCAGGTAAGGAATGCTGAACAGTGAACCAGTGAGTCGTTACTGGTGAACATCAGCACTGCTGCTCCTTAATTCACCTCTAAAAAAAAAAACCCTCACCAAGAAAAATTTTCTCTTGCCCTTGTGACGTGACTTTTATTTTATGTGTGCAAGCAGTTTTGCTGATAACCTATAAATTTGTTCTTCTAGCTACCAAAGACACTAGGCCATTGGATGTTAAGAATCTTCACATAGATGTCCTTGGAATATTCCTTATAGGTGCCTACGCTAACACTGCTACCTGTGCTGTGGCTGCAGTCGGATTTTGGAATCCCACACTACTGCATACACCAACAGTTGAGGTAAGAGCACACATCTGAAAGAAAAGATCTACATTTCTAAAAGCATTTTATCACCTGCCTGATTGTCATTTGGTAGCTTTGAGAATTTTAAAAAATATAAAACCTACTTACTCTGTTTTATCCTTGAGCTTAAAGTTTTGTGAGGATTAGAATCTGACCCTGCTAACACCCTTAAATGAAGACCATATTTCATTTTCATAAGAGTCCACACACAGGGAGTTTCATTTTCCTACCACAACACTGCAGCTAATAAGCTCTTTCTGTGGGGAATATTCTGTGGAATATAATCTTGCAAAGTGGAAGATGTCTCAGAAATTAAAGGACTGCTGATGCTGATTGGTTGTTGATAATATTAGTTGTCAATAATTATCTAAGACAACATCTAATACTTAATTTAGAGAACAATTAATTATTCCTATTAAAAATCAGTTAAAATACACACGTGGTCACATGCTGCATAAACTGGAGATGCCCTGAGCGACGATCCCAACAGTAAGCCTATCAGAGGAACACGTCAACAAGCCTGTC